>CAUYRH010078660.1:0-13155 GCA_963574655.1 Perodicticus potto
CTGGGACTACAGGCGCCCGCCACAACGCCCGGCCATTTTTTGGTTGCAGCCGTCATTGGTGTTTGGCGGGCCCGGGCTGGATTCGAACCCGCCAGCTCAGGTGTACGTGGCTGGCGCCTTAGCCCGTTGAGCCACAGGCGCCGAGCCGGGTCTAAAGATTCTTTAGCTGACAATTGACTAAAAGAGTTAGACTCTGTGTAATAGATCGGGAATCAGCACAAAGGAACATTTAAGATAAGGGTCTTTTAACTAGAGATAAACAACAGGACCCTTGTCCAGACCCAAAGGTTTGTTGTGTATATTGAGGACCTGCAGGTGTGTCTGGCTGAGCCCTAGGCCTGTTAGTGAGTCACAGAGGACATCTCTAAGGAGGGAGGGGACATGATGGGGCCTGTCTGATCTCCTTTCTCATAGGGGGTCTAGTCAGTCAGATCCTGGTGGGGGGAGCCTTTAGATTTTATTTTAGTTCATAATTCTTTTAAATAATTTTAGGCTTTGTGGTGATAGCCCCTACTTTATTTCTGATATTGATAATTTTCTTTCTCTTTTTCCTTGTTGAGTAATGCTAGGGTTTAAAAATATATATATTTTTATAGAACCAATGATAGGGTGGCACCTGTAGCTCAAGGAGTAGGGCGTCGGCCCCATATACCCGGGGGGTGGTGGGTTCAAGCCTGGCCCTTGGTTTAAAACTGCAAAAAAAAAAAAAGAACCAATGACTTGTTTTGTTGATTTTTCTTTGTCATTTTCGTGTTCTAGATCATAAATTTCTGTTCTGATGTCTATTTTTCCTTCTTTTCATTCACATAAATATTAATTACTTTAAAAAAAAATTTTTTTTTTTTTTAGTTCACTTTCATTCTCTTCTCCCTGGACTATAACTTCCCTTCTCTGGACACTGGCTGAGCAGTGGTATCTAGCACATACAAGTCACGTTTTGCTATTACTTATTTTCTTTTTAATTGACAGATGAAAGATTGTATACATAAATGGTGTACAGCAGGATGTTTTGAAACTTGTATACATTGTGGCACTTTTTTTAGCTTAAGACAGAATGAAAGGGGTGGCCTCACAAAAATAGCAGGAAAATACCTAATCCTGCAATTTCCTAGTAACAGTTAATGATCAGTCCTACAGTTCTCCTGCTGACAGGCTCCCCTCCTCGGGAGGTCTGTTTTGCACAATTTCTGAAAAGAGCTGGACAGAAAAGAGGTGTAAATTTTTCTCTTTAAAATTGAGTTTTGAGAATCTTCTTCTTCAGAAATCCTATCTCCAAGATAATCCAGAGAAAGAGGGGAGTCAGCTCAGGGCATTGACATCCAGAGGAGCCTCAGTTTTTGTCATCCGCTAGCCCAGGAAAAGACAGAAAGGTTGCAGCAGTCTCTGGGCTGTAAAGTCGGATCTGGATGACAGAACCGTCCCTGAGCAACCGTCCCCACCCCCCCGCCCGCCATGGGACTGTTAGTCACCTGGCATTTCCCTGCTTCCTTGAGGGTGTTACCTCTCTCCCCCTGCTCCCCCTCCCGCTCTTTCCCCACTGTCTTTCATGTCTCATTCCTTCTCTCTTTCTAAAAAGATCAGATAAATTTTATCCTTTTATGTCTTTTTTTGCCTTTTGGTTGAGAGTTCTATAGCAATATTAGTACCCACTGAGATGACTCCGCTGGACCCTCAGGGAAAGAGAGGCCGCTGGAAGGCCGACCCCAGATCCTGAGGAGACCTGACCTCCCTCTCCATATTAGGAAAGTCATAGGAGTAAAGCCAAGTGTGACCACGCAGAGCTGGGAGGGTGACTTCCACACCCTGATCCTTGGAGAAGTCTTTCTCCCCAAGCCATGAGCACCTAGTTAACTTTCCACCCTAACATGGAATGTAGATCTTTGATTTTAAACTTGTCTTATTTTTCTCATATAAGCATTTAAAATTGCCAGCATCCCACACATTTTGTTATGTCGGTTTTATAATGATTCCATTCTAAAGTATTTCCTAATTTCCTTTGTGATTTATTGTTTGATTGGTGGATTACGCAGAAGTTTGTTGCTTAATTTCCAAATGTAGGGATATCTTTTATTGTTGATTTTAATTTAATTTCATTGTGTTCAGACAACATATTATGTATGATTTCAATCCTTTCAAATTTACTGAATTTTTTGCTTGTGTTCGGATATGACTTACCTTGTGCACGTGACATCGAGGTGCGCTGTGCAGATACTCCAGTGGTGGGCTGTAGATGTCAGTGAAGCCAGGCTAGTTGTTGGTGTGTCCAGGCTTCTGTGTCCTGAATAAATTCATACGTGTGCATTTTCTGTGTCAATTCCTGAGAGGGGAGTGTTAAAATCTCCTCCTGTGATTGTGGATTTTTCTTTTTTTCTCTCTGGCTGTCAAGTTTTGGTTTCTGTAGCTTGAAATATTCTTGTTAGGTACGTACACATTCGGGATTATTATGTATTCCTGAAGAGTGGATCCTTTTATCAGTATGAAATGTTTCTGTTTGCTCTTCATCTTGAAGTCTGCTCTGATGTAAGTACAGCTCCCTCACCCTTCTTGTGGTTAGTACCTGCGTGGTGTACCTGTTTCTTCCTCTTTTTACTTTTTTAGTTTCTTTTTTAAATATTTATGGCTATAAATCATCTTGATGTTTTAAGAGGTACCTTTTAAAAACACCCTGTAGCATTTACATCCAGTCCAGGGGTCTCCGTCTACTTACAGTTACTGTGACCACTGGCACAGTTGGGTTCAACTCTTCTACTCTGCTATTTATTTTCCATCGGTCCTATCTGTTATTTCCATCTTCTAGTATTCTTGGGGATCAAATGGCATTTTTTGTATAACATTTTGACTCCTCTATTGGCTTTTTGGCGAGGCCACTTTTTAAAGTGATTGCCCCGGGCCGTACCATGCAATCTTAGCTCACCAGGCCCCACCCTGAATCAATCCTGCACCACCCCCAGCGTGAGGATAGAAGTGTTCAGTGGTCCAATTCCTTTGCTATTTATTCTTTAGTCAGCCACAGAAGCTGTAATCTTTGCTCTTTTAAATTTGTGCTGTTGTCATTTATTTCACTTCTACATACGCTATAAACTCAGTCTACAATGTTATTATTTTTGCTCTGAACATTGAATTTTGTTTTAAAGACATAAAATTTATCTGCCGTTCCTGCGTGCAGATGCGGAAAGGGCAGAGAGGCAGGGAAGGGTGGCAGTTGTGGAAGGCCAGGCACTGCCTCGCTGGCCACCTATTGGATAGAGGGCCAGTCCCAAGACCCCACCCATTGCTCAGCAGGGGCACAATGGGCCACCTCCCGAGTCTCCAGATAAGCGGGAAAGAGAGCTCTGCCTTGGAGTGCTTGTGGCAGGAGGAAGGAGAGGGGTCCATCCTCCAGGCAACCATGTCCCATTGGCCAGAGTTCACCCCGTGGAGCTGAACAGCCCCTGCACAGGTCAGCAACCTCTCAGAAAGGGAGGCCCAGGGTCTCCTGTGGAGCCCAGGAGGCCTGCAGAGTCCCACCACCTACCAGCTTCCTTCCCTCGCCCTGGGCCTCAGTCTCTCTGGTTCAGCCAGTCTGGCCCGTCTCTTTTTCAGCTCTCCAGAAGCATCACGTTGGCTCCTCGATTCGTGGATTGTGACCACGCTCTGTGGGTAAGGCTGTTCCCTGCTCCACCCAGCTGGCTTCTGTCCATCTGTCTGGAAAGCTCCACTGTCCCTGCTGCAGGGGCCTCCCCAATACTGAGGCAGGACTGGTGTCCACTCCTCTCCCATTGCCCACAGTTCATTCTCCTCCTGACATCCGTGTTGCTGCCCACTGTCCTTAGAGTGCCCGTCCCCATCACTGAGCGGTGCCTGTTGTCCACCTGCTGACTCAATGCGTCACCAATGCCCACCATAGTGCCTGCATGCAGTGGGTGCTTAATAAATGCCTGTTGTGTGACCTTTGTGGTGGTGTCAATTTTAGTTTGTAGGGGTATCTTTCCTACTGCCTGGGTGGTAAACAGTCAAGGTAAAATTTCTCAGGCTGGAGGCCACCTGGTGGTCAGCCCTGTGTCCATCTACAGAGCTGGGCTGGCTCTAGCAAATGGAGGTGGGGCTTCCAAATGCCAGCAGGCCCACCTTGCCCTGTGGGACACACACTTGCAGCACAGCTCTCCACAGACCAGCAGCAACCCCAGTTCACAGCCCAGAGCACAGTCAAGTTGAGGACACTCCACGATTGGGTCCCCCATCACGTGTTCTGAGGCCGTCCTGGGCTGATTGCACTGCTGCCATCCCCAGAGGACACAGCACTCTAGCATGAGGTATATCCTGGGGGCTTGTGAATGCTGTGGCTATGGGCTCCAGCTTGGTGTGGCCAGTGGCGTCTACCTACTCTGGCTCCTTCCAACTCGACGGAGGGTCAGGACTCTGTCTTCTTGCCCACAGTGTGAACCAGATGGCTTCTGTCCTTCTGTCTGGAAAGTGCGGGTGCAGGACAGCTTCATAAAGGCAGAGCACAGAGCATGGAGGGCTGCTGGGAGGATGGGGAGCACATGGGGGGGCACACGCGCAGACCATGGCTCTCTGTCTGTAACCTTTAACCTCCAGATGAGAAGAAGATGCTGGTCGCTACACATTTACTCTGAGACTGGGGAAAACCAGCAGGAGGGTGTGCGGTCCCACTTCGCCATTGTGAGATGTACTTGAACTCTCCTCTGACCTCTAAAGCCCTAACCTGGAGGAGGATACTATAGCGATATATTGAGTCTCTGTTCTAATCCCCCCATTCCATGCTATCTGGCAAACAGTGCACATCCCCGTGGGGGAGGTTGGGAAGGGTCAGGGACACACTGTATCTGCACTCAGGTTCCCCAGGGGGGTCTGGGGAGGGTCAGAGACACACTGGCTGCCTGGAAAGATTCCTTTTAGGACTGCATTGCCTCCTCTGAGGACCCCATTGGCCCCTCTGAGGACCCCATTGCCCCTTCTGAGGACCGCATTGCCCCTCTGAGGAATGCATGGCCCCTTCCTTTGAGAGGTCTCAAGCTGTGAACTGGCTTAAAGCTGGGAATGGGCAGGTGGCTGTGGATTTTTCAGTGCCCAAAGGCAGGTTCCTCCAGGAAACCAGGAATTTCTCAGCTTCATTGTCAAGTTGCTGGGGACCCTGTAGTTAATGAGGTATTGCCATAATACCCTGTGGTCAGATGTCTGGCTTTTCTCTGTTGTGGGCTTATGGTAGTGGCCTCATCACTGTCCACCTGGTGTTGCCTCCAGTGGTTCTCACTGGCACCTCTGAGTTCACAGCAAATGGACTCTTGCCCTCCTGAGAGACCAGGGTCCTTCTGCGGTGGGAGCCTCGAGCCTCCCATGCTCAGCCTCACCTGTGTTACTCAAATACCTGGGCGGTAAACAGTCCAGAGACCCTCCCCAGACCCCCCACCTGAATCACGGTGTCCCCCTTCCCCTCGCATGTCCTCGTTCCCACACAGGCCTAGTGTTTGGCTGTGTGTATCTGTCAACCTTTCCAGAAGCTAGTGATCAAAACCAGTCCAGGTGTTGCTGGCAAGTATCTCGATGAGGCTAACTTCCATAGTCAGCTGCCTTTAAGGAAAGGAGATAACCCTCAGTCACCTTGGAGAGCCTCACCCAAGCTGCTGCAGCCTGGTGGGGGCCTTAGCAGAGGATCGGCTGCAGAGGGACTTTGCTGAGAGCTGGAGGGGCCAATTACTGGGAACTGGAGGAAAGTGGCAGGAAACATGATTGAATCAGCCCTGCTGGCGGCCGGTGGAAAGCAGAAATTCAGTGATGAAACTTGGATATTTAGCTGAGCAGATTCCCAAGTAAGGTGTTAGGGTACAGACTGGTGTCTACTTGCTGTTTGCAGTCAAATGTGAGACATAAATTAAGGGAGGATCTGTTAAGCAAAATGAATTAGCACTTAATTGTTTGAGAGGTTCTTGGCCTACCCAGGTTGCAAAAGATGTCAAAATTAGGAAATTCGCCGTTAGAAAAGCACATTCCAAACAGAGGGCTGAGGGTGTGTGTGGCTGGACAACATTTTGCTAAAGAGACTGGGTGGGTGTCCCCCGAGTCCACTCAGCAGGAGTGGGGAGTAGAAAGAGTGCTGTCCAGGAGGGTCTGCAGGGCCCTCTTGTCTCATAGGGCCCTTCAATACACACAGGAGAGTGCTGTACCTGCAGAAACTCTGCTGGTTTAGACAGAAAGGACAGAGGGCTGTCAGACTTCCACAGTTCTGTAAGCAGGAAATGGTCTGATATAACTACTCAGCTGCAAACATGTGCTGTCCCTCAGGAAAAAGGGACATCAACTCTGAGGGGGCCCAAAGGCCGGTGGGGCCTCGGTGGGCCCAGAGAATGGAGCATAGAGGTGGAGGAGACTCATGAGGCCTTGAAACCTCCTGGAATTTGCCCTGGTAGACTTGAAGTTGAGACTGGTGACTCCTATATCCCTGCTAATTCTTCCCTTTAGCAAAGGGTGTGTACACCTATGCCCATCCCACACTGTAGTCTGAAAGCAGTAACTTGTTTTCTAGTTCCAGATACTCAGGTGAAGAGGAATTTTGCCTCTAGATGGACTGTACCCAGTGTCTCACCCACAGATGATTTAGGTGAGGCTTAACACTTGTGAGTTGAAAACATTTAGGTGAGATTTTGGACTTGGAGTTTATGCTGTAACGGTTGATGCTTTGGGGATGTGGGTTTGTGGCGAATGTATTTTGTTTATGGGATGAACATGGATTTGGGGGACCCAGAGGGTGAATGGCAGGAGTTAAATGGTGGCTCTTCCGCACCAAGAGATATGTCCATGTTGGACCTGTGAATGTGACCTCATGTGGAAAGAGGATCTTTGCAGATGTAATTGCATTAAGGGTCTCAAAATGAGGCCATCCTGGATTAGGTGGGCCCTGAATCCAACAAGTGTCATTATAAAGGAAGAAAAGAGCAGAACAGCAGATGACAAGGTGGGTGATGGAGGCAGGGCCCAGAGGGATGTTTCCAAGGCCCAAGCCATGCCCAGGACAGCCGGGACCACCAGGGGCATGGGACAGGTCCTCTCAGGGCCTCCAGAAGGGCCCAGCCCTGCAGCTCCTGATTTCAGACTCCTGGCTTCCAGAACTATGGAGTGTGTGTTCAGCCATCTGTCACGGCTGCCCTAGGATGGCTGCGCAGCAGTCTTGGGGTTGAGCCTGGAATGTGAGCTTCAGGCTAACTCGTCCTAGGGTGGGTGGGGGCTCCTTCCCAGCTGCGGGTATGCTGTCCCCTCCCTGCCTGTGCTCCTGACTCATCAGATGCCAGGTGGCCCTGTGACCTTTAGAATCAATATGTTACCATGGCAACCAGGCATGGAGCGCTTGGTCTCAGAAGCCCTTGCCTCCCTCCTACGCTCTGCCCAGCCCCACCAGGGGTGACTCTGATGCTCCACAGGCAGGCATGGGCGCTTTCCCATTCTCACTGGGGGGGAGGCATCCAGGATTCTCCCCATGGGCGAGCGCCCAGGATCAGGCTCCTGTGAGCTCCTTCCCGGATCTGGGCTCAGTTCTGGATCCACTTCTCAGAAGAAGGCAGTGCACCCTCCCTGGGGGCCCTGAGGGATTCAACGAAAGGACTCTACAGAGTGTGGGCAGGGTGTGCGGGGCACCGGTGTTAATTTCAGAATGATGACAGAAGATAAAGGACACGGAAAACAGATGAGGGAGGCCGAGCTGCACCAGCTCCTGGCAGTCTCTGACTCTGTCAAAGACATGTCCCCTGAAGTCGTGGCTTTATGGAGAATGTCAGACAGATACTACTTGTGCTGGGGCTTCAGAGACACGGCCCTGGACAAAACCAGCCCCCAGCTGTTCTGCACACCACAAGCTGGACCCTCACTGTCCTGCAGCACCATGGGCCCCTTTCTGTCCTCCCACACTGGCTTCTTTCTAGGGCCAGTGTCCTAACAGTTCCTAGGGCTGTTTGTGGTCAGGCCTCAGGCACATGACGCCTGCTCAGAGGCCCTCCTGGGGCACCCCAGCAGCAGTGGTCTGGTGATCACGCATGCACCACCCACGGGGCCCCTTTGTGTGCTCCTGGGGGTGGACACATTTACCTGTTCACAGTCACTGCTGGTCTCTCAGTACAGTCGAGGGCCCTGCCCTCTCACAGCCGATGCTCCTGATCAGTGTGGCACACAGGAGTCCCGGAAATCTTGGTTACCCCCGTCCCCTTCATGGCTGCCCCCTTTTCAGTCCCAGCCTCCCACAGACTCCCTAGAACTTACAGACACCTCAGGTGGGACGCTGCCCCTGGTGCATTCTGGGGTGCTGCGGCTCCTAACCCTGTCCCCTGCCCATGCTGCGTGCCGCTTACTCTCAGCCTGGCTCTCACCATCAGATCCTGTGCCTCCCTGGACTCTGCCCTGTGGCAGGACAGTCCCAGAGCTGAGCCCTGAGCCCACAGGCTGTTGCAGGGCTCATCTCTCTGTCACTGGTCCCTCTTTCCAACTGAAGTCCCAAACCCTACAACCTGGTGTTCTTTTGGGAGCTGCTCAGACTCTCTGTGAGAGAGCCTTCATGTTCCAGACTGGGGACAGGAGCCCTGCCTGGTGTTTGGGGCTTTCCTCAGGGGCAGGGATGGGGGGGGGCTCCCAGATCCACACGAATCCCTCCAGCCTCCTTCACTCTGTCCTTTGTGGGCCTTGGTGTCCCTGAGTCAGGGCTCCTCTGCCCCTCTGCCCAGGGGACTTGCCAACCCAGCTTAGGGGGTAGGGGTGCTATGGGGCTCTGGCCACTGTGTTCACTTTCCAGCTCTCCCCATGGTTGGCCCTTCCCGGTGAGGCCCTCAGCCCTCACAGTCACTTTTCCAGCACTTTCTGAAGCCCATTAACACACTTTCCCTACAAGCTAAGCAAAACACCTGCTCTCCCTTCCTTTCTCTTTGTGGGAAGGGTTATTCCTTTTCTGCCATTTTCAGGAGTCTGGGAAGGGGAGGAGATAAAATGTGGCCAGAGACTGCTTGTGTGTGGGGTTCTGAGATGTGGGCTGTGGAGCAGGGCCTCGCAAGCACTCCAGTGGGTCTAGCTCAGTGGCGGCTCTGGACTGAGGGAACATTTCCCATTCAGCTGCCACAGGGTGAACACGGAGCAGGGCAATAGGCACAGAAGGCAAGTGCCCAGGTATCCGGGAGGCCGGCTTCACCTGTGCACCCCAGGTTAATTACTTGCCCCAAGTGCCCGGGGCAGACATGCCAGCCTGGCAGGGAGACGTTTGGAAGATGGTCAGTTAGGACAGCCTGGGTTGCGCTGCGATAAAAATGCCTTCCAAAACTCAGGGTTTACACAGGGGCTGATTTCTCCTAATTCTCCATGTCCAAGGCGGGTTAGCAGGTTGCTCCTGTAGTCCCCAAGGGATGGGGACTCCTCCTTAGGCAAGGGTGTGTGTATGGCCATCTGGCCCCTGGCCCCTAAAATGTTGGGCCAGAAACTACACCGATCTCCTTTCTTCGGTCAGGCAGTTCAGGCGACCACACGGAACGTCAGGGGTGGTGGAGCGGGCAGGGCCAGGTGGCTGCGGAGTGGTGTTGAACTTGCGCTGGAGGAGGAGGGCGGGGCCTGCAGCAGTGATCAAGGAAGCAGCCCGACCCTCCAGGACCTCCTAGGGCAGGCAGGACAGCTCGCTAGCCTTTGCGGCCTTTGGAGTCAGAGGCTTGTAAAGTCGAACAACCAGGGAACAAGAAGCGACCCCTCAGGGACAAAGCGTGAGGAGCAGCGGTCAGCACCAAGCGAGCTCTGTCTCCAGGAGCACTGCAAGGGCCAGGCGCTTTACTTGCAGGCCCTCACCCTGCCCAGCGGAGGGGCGGAGGCGCCCGAGGTCAAACCGCGTCCCAGGCCTCCCGGATTCGCCGCGAAGAACTCACCTGCCAGTGCCAAGGCCCCTATCGCTTCCAGGCAAGGGGATCCGGCGCTGCTCCCCGGCGCAGCGCACGTGCTCAGCGCCGCCGCCACCCAGGGCGTGCGCGCACACACTCGCGCACGAGCTCGCAGCCTGGGTCCGGCCCGTCCGCCCGCCCCCACCTTCCCGGGGCGCCGTGCTTAGTCGCAGCCTGCAGTCGCGGGACGGGATCCGGCTGCTGGCCAGGCTCGGAAGACTGTGCGCCCTGACCGCAAGTCTGGCCAGGCCGGCGCAGCCTTCTCCCGCCGCCCCCGTCCAGGCCTCCAGCCCGGCCTCACGAAGCGCAGAGCCGCAGGCTGACGCTTAAGTTTTCCCCAGATCGGAAGTCCGCGCGCTGGTATTTTTACGAAGGCGGCAGGGGTGGGTAGGCTCAAAGGGACCCCGACACTCCAGAGGAGTCCGCGAGAGGGTCCCTGCTGCCGTGAGGGGCAGAGCTGTACTGGTCCCCAGGATCCTGGCCGTTCGAGGCCTTCAGGATACCCCAGGGGACCTCGACTGTCCCTCCGCCTGGTGGCTGCCGCGGCCCCACTACCCACGCAGAGTCCCAGTCTTCCCCAGACTGTCGCAGACACCGGCATCGCGCCGTCCGCGCCCCGGCCCCGCCCCCGGTTCTCGGCTCCACCCCCGACCCCTCCGCGGCGGGCTCCTCCCCGGCCCCGCCCCCGCGCGCTCGTAGTCTGCAGGGTGGGTTCGGCCGCCCCGGGGAGCAGGAGCCGAGGCCGGGCGCGCGGCGGGCGCTGTCAGCCCTACCGTCCCGCTCCGGGCCCTGAAGGACGGCCATGCCCTGGGCTGCGGCCGCGCCGCGCACCCAAGTCCGGCGATGAGGAGCGGCGCGGAGCGCAGGGGCAGCAGCGCCGCGGCGCCCCCGGGTTCGCCGCCCCCCGGCCGCGCGCGTCCTGCCGGCCCCGACGCGCCCCCGGCCCTGCCGCCGGCCACCGCGGGCCAGCCCCGGGCTCGGGACGCGAGCGATGCCCGCGCGCAGCCGCGCCCACTGTTTCAATGGGGCAAGTGGAAGAAGAGGATGGGCTCGTCCATGTCGGCCGCCACGGCGCGGAGGCCGGTGTTTGACGACAAGGAGGACGGTGAGTGCGGCCCTCGGCGGGGACCGGGCGAGCTCTCGCGGGGGCGCACGCAGCGGTGGCGTTTTCTCCGGTCTGGACACCGCGGCCGCCGGGAGGGTCGGCGTCCCGGGGCGTCTGGGTATCCGAGGAAACTCGCGGAGGCAGGCTGTGGTCCCGTCCGCGTCCTGCGTCTGCAGCCGCGGCGCTGCGGGCGGAGCAGGCTCGGCCCTGTCGGGGGCGTGAGGGTCCTTGGCGGGGGCTCCCGGCTTAGGCGCGGCTCCGCCCACCATAGCCAGGGCTTTCGGGGCGATGTGCCGGCTCAGTTGTTACTTTGCAAATCCCCAGACTCCCACCTGTAGTGTGCTGAGTTTGTGAAGTGAGATGCCTGCCCCACAGGTGGCATGGGGGACCTTGGCCCCTGGTCGCTCTCAGGTCCCGGGGGCGTGCCCAGTCACCGTGGACATGCCCAGTCTTTGCACTCCGATGCGTGGTGGGGACAGGGCCTTGCCTTTGTGCCGAGGCCCGCCTCTCAGGAACGTGTTCGCTATGAAGTCCTGGAGGTGAAGCCACCAGCCTGGAGGGCGGTGTCTCTTGAGTGATCATGCCCAGGTGGGAGCGGGTGGAAGACCAGGCGACAGGAGACAGGTGACAGGGAGTCGGGCAGCTGGGACCTTTGACCTAGCACCACAGGGAAGGATGCGGATAACTGCCTGCCTTTGGGCGCTGGAATAACTTCTCTTGTAAACATATAGTCCTTTTCTACACATGGTATGTGGATAATTTTTAAATGGTACAATGATGACACATTTGATGTTTTTTTGACATTTTCTTAAAATAGTTGAAATATGCATTTTTTTTGTTTGTAGGCAGCCTGCAGAGGTAGGATGGCTTCTGCATAATTTTAGAGCACAGCTCAGCTCTAGGGCCCCAGCTATTTACTTCTGATAAATAATTTAGGCATTATAGGAAATTGCAGTGACACCACCCTAAACTGTGCACCAGCGTCCCTCACAGAGCTGGGTCTGGGCTTCACTGGCCGTGGTCAGCAGAGGAAGGGCCTTCAGGACCAGCTACCCAGCCCCTGTGACCTGGGGCGGCAGAACTCCTTGTGGTGACTGTTTCATGTGTGTGTTTCAAGCCAGGAGCACCAGCTGATCAGGAAGCAGAGTTACATCCAGTCCTGGCTGCAGGATGAGAAGGTGTCTGAGAAACATCTCTAATTTTGCAGTAGCTGGTGGCAATCGAGAGAGGGATGCTCTTTGGAGTCCTAGCATCACACCCTCGGTGGCAGCAAATGTGGAAATAGAGACATTGGCGCAGGACAGGGGCTGCCCTCAGCTCTTCAAGTTTTTTTTCCTATTTGCTCACTGTGTGTTATTTCTCAGAATTGAAGAATCGAGGCAAAAAGAGCACAGAGTCTGTGGTGCTGCAGTCTGATTGGAGAATTATTTTGTGTGTGCCCCCCTCACCTGCTTGTGGTTGAGTGCCAGAGGTGTCAGCTGTTCTGTGCGGAGTGAGGAGGGGACTGGCTGGCTTACAGGTGCCTGTTCTTTGTGACATGTGACCATGGCTTGCTCCTCACTGGGCATGGTGGCCATGTCCCCAAACTGAACACTCTGCTGGGACTTCCTGGGTTTTGTTTAGTGAAACTGGGAGTCCAAGACAGGCCCTGGGCCTGACAGCTGCGGATGTCCTCTGGGTAGGTGGTGGCCACTTCATCCCACTCTTTTCCTATCATCGATAGGGCACAAACAACTCGCGGGCCACAGCGGTGGTTCCAGAGGGAGCATTGCACAGCACCTCGGGGAAGTGTGCGGTTTGCAAGGGAGGAGGGAGACCGAGGAGGAGACTCTGAGGAAGGGACTGTGGCCTGCACCCACTTACCGAGGCTGGTGGAATTGCTGCCTCTCTCAGCTCCACTGGGGGCAGGCCTGGGAGACGGTGGTGTTGTGCTGGGACCCGCGTTCACTGGAACTGCATGGTTGCTATGGCAATGGGAGACCTTCTGATGAATTTTTTAGATTAAAACACCTAATTAATGGTGCATATGTGAAGGGTCAGGAGAAATCTTCTAAATACGGATCAAAATTGTTTTCACATAGTAAATGAGAAAATATCATGAATGTTACATTAATCAGGTGGATAAAAATATCTCCGATTGTATGGGAAGCCCGCACA
>CAUYRH010078662.1:0-76098 GCA_963574655.1 Perodicticus potto
ATATTAGGGGTGTATACATTGGATACTTTTTCTTCCATTCTAGAGATACTTTGCTAAGGAGAACATGTTCCAGCTCCATCCATGTAAATATAAAAGAGGAAAAGTCACCATCCTTCTTTAAGGCTGCATAATATTCCATGGTATACATGTACCAAAGTTTATTAATCCATTCATGTATCGTTGGGCTCTTGGGCTTCTTCCATGACTTAGCAATAATGAATTGGGCTGCAATAAACAATCTGGTGCAGATATCTTTGTTGTAATGTGATTTTTGGTCATCTGGGTATATACCAAATAAAGGAATTATAGGGTCAAATGGCAATTCTATTTTTAGATCTCTGAGTGTTCTCCAAACGTCCTTCCAAAGCGGATGTGAGAAAAGTTTTAAATTAATCCACTGTGCTTGTCATATTTAGGCGTTTCTGGAGAGACAACCTACTAGATGCAAACACAGTCGGTCAGACTCCAGCCCCTGTACGTCAAAGCAGAGTGGGCTACCTGCCTGGCTGCTCTCCTGGCCCACGATCTCTGCTCACATAAGGGAACTGGTGACTAACCACCTGGAACTGGTGGGCACTAAGCTCAGAGGTTTGGTTCCTTATTTCAAGAAAGTTTTGATGAAGTACTGCAGGGCAGCTCTATCCACTCCAGTTGTTGAGATTCCAAAAGCGGTCCCAGCAGCTCAACAAAAAGTCCTAATGAAAAATTCAAAGGGATTTTGTCACTAAAATTGAGATGAATTACAAAGAGGCAAAGTTCTGACTACAGTCTTTACTTAAGATTCTAGTTACCCTGGATCTATACTTCCCAAGTCCCAGGACACACAGAGAAGGAGAGACTATTTGAGGGCACACTGCTGCAACAGGCAGCTTGCCTCCAGCAGCCCCAAGCCAGGTGGGCTGTGGGCATCAATGTCACAGTGCATCTTGTCACCCAGTCTTGGCACATCCACCAGCAGGGTCTGGCACAGGGAGAGCATTTCTTTTAAAGGTTTCCTTCAAAAGTATTACTACATTCATTCAATAAGTATTTATTATGTAACTAACAGGAGCTGAGCAAGATGTTAAGTACCGCTGGCTCCTCCTACTGACGAGGGGTAGCTTACAAGACTAGACAAGGAGAAAGACAAATTATGCAATTGCAATATAGTGTAATTTGTGCCATACAAGGGAAGTATCAGGAGTTTTATCGAGTCCCATGCCTGGGGAAGGGGTTTGATCAATGACTACTGCCCAGAGAAGTGATCCCTACATGGAAGGGTCAGGAATATTTCAGGCAGAGAAAACAGCAGATACAAAGACCTATAGCCAAGAAACTATGTCAAAGCATCAAAGCAGACTCTCTTCCATACAAAGGAATGTGAGTAGGAGTTGATTTCATGGTTTTAATGGAATTATTTTGATACATAAGGAATAAGATTGAGCAAAAAGCCAGTATCACAAAGGTTGCAAAAGTTTGTGCCTTCTTGCACTATAACCCATTAAATACAGCTACAAGAGTGAGTGGTATTCGGTGGGAGAGGAAGAAACCTCTTGAAGATAAATCTATAAATATACACATTACTATTGATTTGCAAGTACCATAAGCATATGCAAATAAGTGCATACCTGAAGTTCAATAACATTTTTGACAGACATTTACTATGAAAAAAGAATGAAACACTATTTTTAAAGGTGAAGACTATTCAAACATATAATAGAATAGTCACAACATTTAAAGTAATGGGAAAACAGAACTCCCAGACAATATGTGTTTTATGTTCTTTTAAAAAAAGTTTAATTAGCTAAGAAATGAGCCCAAATATATACATTTTTCTTCTTTCTCCCACAGGGAAATAAACAGAACAAATGTTATAGAAGAAAGAAGCATAATTCATATTTACCTCTGAGCCAGTGAGTATGTGCCTGGCCCATTTTACTTCTCCAAAACCTCGCTGGCCAATGGTTCTTATTAATCTATGATTCTTGATTACAGAATCTTCTGCAGAGGCAGGGTTTCTCCACCACGCACTGAAGTGGCTGCTCTGACACGTGACTGCACCACGCCCATCTCTGCATGCTGTGTCCTACAATACAGCACACACAAAGGTAAGAAAATGAGAAAACACAGTCCTTGCCAAGTTTTAAGAGCCTCCATTTGAAGAAATAAAACATTGCTGCTTTAAGTTTAATCCTAAAGTATCTAGCACTTCAAAGGAATTTAAACATATATAAATTTATGAACAAAAGAATGTTAAAAAGAGAACTATCACGTGTTGAAGTTCAAGTGGGTATTCAGAAAGAAAGTGGACACTGTGAAATGTGGCTGTCTGGTGGAACACGAGTAACGGGACTGCCTTGCCATCACACAGAGCTCAGTTTCCCACAGACCGGGAAATGCACCCGCATAGCCACTCCTCACCACACCCTGTAGGGCAGAGGACAGCTGTCACTATTCACAGAGAGGATGCAGACAACATAACTGTTTAATGAACAATCCAAAGAAAATCAGCATTCCCAATTTATTTCCACATGATGCTGCTAATAATTCAAAACAATGTGCTTAAAGACACAGCTAGGCTGTGTGGCCCTTGATAACCATTTGTTGAATAAAAGAATAAAGCACTCAATATGCTTAATAAAGGTAAAACAAAGATACATGCTCTAACCCAATGAAATACATGGTTTAGTGGCTGTGTCCACACTGTGTAAGCTTCTGAGTGCATAGCATCCTTCTGCCACTGTTCCCTCATGTGCTCCAGGGATGAGCTGATCCACCCCCTACACAGTCCTGGCTGTTGACTGCTGCTTGAGGGAGTCTTCCCACGCCACATGCACATACAGCTGCTGTCAACTGTAGCTATTATACTATTCTCTTTTCCAACTTTTTGTCCAGAAAAAAAGTCCCTTCTTCCACACACTTTCTATACCTACAGGTCAAAATAAGCCTCATTCAACTGATAAACATTAACTACTTTGTAATATACTCATGTCAAAGAAAATGAAAATCTAGTGTGTTTTGTTGTGAGATGTGGTCTTACTCTGCTGCCCATGGCTGGAGTCCAGTGGCATCATCATAGCTCATTGCAACCCTGCAACCCCCAACTCCTGAATTTAAGTTATCCTCCTGCCTTAGCCTCCCAAGTAGGTGGGAGTATGGGCATACGCCACCAAGCCTGGCTAGTTTTTTGTACAAATAGATTCTCACTATGTTGCCCAGGCTGGTCTCAAACTCCCAGCCGGGAGTGATCCTCCCTCTCAGCCTCCCATAATGCTGAGATTACAGGAGTGAGCCGCCATACCTGGCCTGGGCTCCCATTTTTAAGTCTGAATTCTAAACCCAGTCTTTTTCCATCACACATCCCTTTAAGTAGCGTAAACATTTCTTTTTAAAGGACAAGGAAGATAATCTCATTGCAATGAACTATTCATGGGAGAGGCTGAGAACACAGGAATAGAAATGATAAATCAGAAGACCATAAACAGACATTCATATTGGTGGTCACTAACATTTATGTATTACTTACAGGCATTTGTCTGAAAGCTTTATGTATTTGTCTCATTTAATCACTTGGTAATTCAACCAATATTTATTGGTCACCTATAATAAATGACTTCCTTGTTCTAGATATTTGGAATGATATCAGTAAATAAAATACATATTCTTGCTCTCACAGAGCTTAGAGTATTGCAGGGGAAATTGACAAAATACAATAAACACTAAGAAATATGTAAATTATACAATATGTTAGAGAAAAACAAATTCAGTGAAAATAACTAGATGAGTATGCCTCACTGAGGTAACAGCTGAACAAGATGAGGAGGTCAGAGTATTAATCATGCAGATATTTGGAAGAAAAGTGTTCCAGGCAAAGAGAACAGCCAGAGCCAACGTCCTGAGGTTGGAGTGTCCCTGCTGTGTTGAAAGAACAGCAAGGAGACACCTGGGACTGCCAGTGTAGTGAGAGGAGGAGGAGTTGGGACAGAGGGGAAAAGGAGAACAGATGACAGACACCCAGGTCCTTTTAATAGCCCTCTGAGGTTGTTATTAGTTGTTTTATACATGAAACAACCAGGACGCAAAAAAGCATTAAGGGCTTGGCGCCTGCAGCTCAAGCGTCTAAGGCGCCAGCCGCATACACCTGAGCTGGCGGGTTCGAATCCAGCCCGGGCCCGCCAAACAACAATGACGGCTACAACCAAAAAATGGCCGGGAGTTGTGGCGAGTGCCTATAGTCCCAGCTGCTTGGGAGGTAGAGGCAAGAGACTCGCTTGAGCCCAGGAGTTTGAGGTTGCTGTGAGCTGTGATGCCACAGCACTCTATCCAGGGTGACAGCTTGGGGCTCTGTCTCAAAAAAAAAAAAAAAAAAAAAGCATGAAGTAACTTGCCCAAGCCCACATAATAAAATGGTAGCTTAGATTATAAACCCAAAAGACCACCACTTAGGTAGTTTAAAAACATGATCCCAAAGTCTTTGACACACATCCCATTAAGAACCTGGGCCTCTTCCCCTTGAATCAGGGTAGGCTTGTGACTGCTTTAGCCAAGACAAAATGGCAGAGGTAACATGACATGATTTCTGAAGCTAGGTCATAAAAGGCAGGAGGCTTCTGCCTTAACAACAAACACTTCTTCGCCATACAAGAAGGACGATCACAGTGAGGCCTCAGGTATGGTCACTCAAACCAAGAGTCCCCGCTGAGCCCAGTCTTCTCACCACATCTGCCAAGGTGCCAGACATGGAAACAAAGGACCTATGATGTAGGTCCTCCAGCTCAGCTGTTCAAATCCCTCCACTCTTTCAATACCCCTGCCACCAACGTCCTCATTGTAGTAGATAAGCCAGCCCTGAATTCTTGACACACAATCTGTGAGCATAACAAATTGGCTGTTGTTTTACACTAAGTTGTGAAGCAGTTTGTTCCACAGCAATAATTAGAACTATGGAATAAGCAGGAAATAAATGTTAAGAATCTATGATGAGTAACCAGGAGTAGGGAAAAATGTTGGAATATACCATATTATGGGGAATATTCTTTATTGTTGAATATTTCAAAAATCTTCTCTTGACGATCTTCTCTTGATGACTTCAGAGAGAAAAATGTAAGCTCCTTAACCCATTCCTTTAATAAAGGTTATATAGGCCTGCAGGTACCACTGGCAGGCCTAGCATAGGTAAGGGCTGGGAAAGAGACGGCAGGTAAGGGCTAAGAAATGGAGAAAAGGCTGGGGCTAACAAAGGAGGACAGGCAGGGGCTAAGACATGGAGGAAAGAGGTGTTCAAATTATGCTGACAAAAACAGCCTCAAATGCCTTCAATAACAAGACACCAGCCACAGTTCAAATTATCCAGAGGGCTGATAGTGAACTGTAAGCCTAAAGGTCTGGTCCTCTCCGGAATTCCTATTCTAGAATCTGCTATGTAGACAATGCAGTTAAAAATGTTCTGACTTATAATGAACATGGTTATTAAGTTAAACCTTATTCAGATTTCATATTCAAGTCTATCAGTACACATTTTCATGTAAAATGCCCATGACACAACCCCCACAATATTTAGGCTCCATCCAAAATCAACTGCCTAACTATAGGTATCCCCAAAAGCACCATACATAGGCTAAATTGCATGACAGCAGGTATCTTGGACTTGTTCACCATGAGTGGGAGAGAAGACTCCACGTGTGTAGAAAGAGGAGGCCAACACATAGAGAGTGTTTTGTAAACATTTGTGTAAATTTTATAATGAATATTATGTAAATGAAGGTACATTAGCTAAAATTTCCCATTTACCTATGTATGGTAACTTTGAGACACCCTCCCATATTAACAAGAAATACAGACAAAAGTTTGAGCGTCATTTGAACTCGAAGATCACACAAAAACACTGTCTTACCTAATCTCCATGAGGGTACATTCGACTGACCATGACTAAAGAGCTTTGCTGGCTACAGTGCAGGGGTTCTGCAACCGCCAACCTCTGGTCTCAAATGATCCTTCTACTTCAGCCTCCCGAGTAGCTGGGACTACAGACATACCCCACTATGTCTAAAAATTTTTACTATTTCTAGTAGATATGGGGTCTACTACCAAGTTGAAGAAAAGTTGGACTCCAGAAAGAAAAATCTTTTTCTTCCACTACCAATTTGCCCCCTCCACATTACTCTGTAGAGGCAGGTGCCCATGGACAGCACAAACCCCTTGTTACTTTTCTCAAATCAACTCCAACCGCACATTCTTTAACCTTGTGGGTAAGATAAGACATACAAGATTCCCAACTGAGAAATTTATTTTCTCCTTCAGGTTTAATTTGAAATTTTAACATAGATATGAGTCAATACTCTTTGAGAGTAAAGGAAAAAAATACTAGTAATTTGGCCCGGTGTGGTGGTTCATGCCCGTAATCCCAGCACTCTGACAGGCTGAGACGGGAGGACAGCTTGAGGTCATGAGTTCCACTGCAGCCTGAGCAAGAGCCAGACCCCATATCTACTAGAAATAGTAAAAATTTTTAGACATAGTGGGGTATGTCTGTAGTCCCAGCTACTCGGGAGGCTGAAGTAGAAGGATCATTTGGGACCAGGGGTTGGCAGTTGCTGTGAGCCTTGATGTCACTGCACTCACCCCAGGTAGCAGAGAAAGACTCTGCCTCAAAAAAAGAAACCCTAACACCTAAAAAAAACAGTAAATTTGTGGAGAAGTGAGAAGACAAAGGAGTGCATGGGAGCAACTTGGGGCAAGGCAAAGAACTGGCAGATAAAAGTCTAGCTAGTAAAGTTTATTAACTTAGATTCCTCTGGTCCCATCTCCAGGCTGAGGAGGTCTAACACCATCTCCACTGGTTACCCTTCCTCCTCCCTGCTAGAAAGGGCAGGGGGCCTCTTCTGCTTTTATAAATCTATGCCCTGCCTTTAGGTGATGGAGAAGCGCAGACAGCTTTCCCGCTTCTGCAGCTCCATAGTCCTTCACGCTGTGCCAGGCATTATCTGGCCTCCCACACGAGGCCCCACACAGACAGCCCTGTTCTACCTCTGCTCCTGCTCTAAACAGCATGGCCATGGGGACAGGTCCTCAAGGGTACAGAGTCACATCTGGCTTATTTACGTAGACAGAAGGTAGATAGGCACATCAATTGTCCACAGCACATGACTCTCCAGTCCTGTCCCCTCACCCTTCTCGGCCTTTCTTCCTTCTCTCTTCTAGGCCCTCTTCCC
Organism: Perodicticus potto; assembly: GCA_963574655.1. Classification (NCBI taxonomy): domain Eukaryota; kingdom Metazoa; phylum Chordata; class Mammalia; order Primates; family Lorisidae; genus Perodicticus; species Perodicticus potto. The sequence continues at coordinate 7,191 of CAUYRH010078662.1, forward strand.
TCAAGTCAATGCTGGGCCCTCCCCTCCTTTAGTCTCACGACTGCCACATCTGAACCCTGTGTTTTTGACCTACTCAGCTTCCCGCTGACACTCCCTGTTCTAGTCAGATTGCCTACTTCTTTTGTTGCACTTCTGTGAATACTCCAGCTATCAAAAATATGGTCACTACTCTCTACTCATCCCCTTTAGTCAAGAGCCCACTAAAGTCCCTAAGGTCTGTGAAATCTTTTCTCACACCCATCTGTACTGTTCTTTTTTCAAAATTATCAATTGCCCTGCATACTTGAGCATCTGAAAGTTTAATCATCCTATTTAAACTGAAAATAAATATCAAAGCGCTACTGTAGCCTATGCCTGGAGAAGCTCTCAGACAAGGAGGGCTCTCAGCAGCTCTCATGTCCAGACGCCCCAGGGGAGGTGTGCAAACCAGTGCCTGCCAGAGCCTGCAAGCCAAGTGGGAAAAATGTGGAAGATGCTTCTCTTGCTACCTCATCTCCATTGGCTCTCTCCGCTACTCTGAACAATGACCCTCCACTTATGGCCTCCACTCTGTCAGTCCAACCTGAAAAAGACCAATTCAACTTAAAGAGGAGACCCCTACTCACACAGGCATAACTCTAGAGGTTACTTTATTTGATGACTTTATTTGATGCCTCCTGTGTGGGCCAGCTCAGGCCTTGAAGGCACCATTCTGTTCCTCTCCCAGTAGTGGGCAGCTGCCAAACCCCTGTTCTTCCCCATGTTGCCACATAGCAAATCTCATCCAAAGCCTCAGTTCCACCATCCACCAGAGGCTTGGGTCTGGGGACCCCCCATATAGGCACACAGAGCCTGGCGGCCCTGCTTTCCTCAGCCCTGATGTCCAGAATCTTCTTAATAACTTCATAACCAAGCAAGCAGGGCTGAAGCTGTGGAAGGAGAAAGGAAAGGAGGGATAACTCCTAAAATCAATGAGTTCAGATTACCCCTGCGGTTCTCTGGGGAATATGTTAAAGTCACTGGGCGAGCATCAGAACACCACAACCCCACACCCCTTTGGGAACATGAAAGACAAACCAGAGCAGCTGCCTGCTCCTCAGGACAAATTTCCAGGGAGGGGTCAGTGTCAGGCAGAAGACAAGCATTGGGCCTCCCTGCCCTCCCGGCTGCCTGAGCTTGCAGGTGAGTGCAGCAAGGATGTACAGAAGATGGGGTCCAGCCCCCCAGAAAGATTGTCTCAGGAGGACTCCGAAAGGGACAAAGAAGAAAAGGACCCACTCAGGGATCCAGGACAAGATCTGAAGAGGGTCCCAGAAGATCCATGCAGAGGTTCAAGAAATACCTCGGTGAATGTTCAGGAGGAGGAGGCACATAGTGACTTTATCAGGTTCCAGAGGTGTAAATCAGGAAATTATCTACCCAGGAGCCCAGAGCAGCAACATGTTGAGGACACAGTGAAATCGCATCTGGACCGTATGTTGGGGGAGATGAGCAAGGGCATGGTCCCCGCACGTGCACGGGCGCGTGCAGGTCCCGGCTTACTGCCAGCCATGCTGTTCCCAAGTCTGAGACCCAGACAAAAATCCAGAGACCAAGCACTCTCAAGTGGTCAGAAATGTTATGTGAACATTTCCCAGGGGCTTTTCTTCTTTGATCCATGCATTCAGCAGGTTCTGGATATAACATATGATGAGGTTAGGGTGAGGCACAGGTGGGGTTCAACCCTCCAGTTCCTGGAGCCCATAACCTTCAAGTCTCAACCTCCAACACTTACACTCTCCACATTTCCCTCCTTAGCCTTTGTGACTATGGGGACAAATCTATAGGCAAGGTTGCCAATTACCTAGGAGACATCCTTGAAAAGGCGTAAGAAGGAAGGTGGTAACAGAAAAGTCAGTTCTCACTTTGAGTGGTTTGGTCTGTACCCCCTCACCAAACTCCAAACCTGCTAACGGGAGTTGTAGAAGGAAGATAGGTTGATTTCTTAGCGGGGTGCCCCACCTCAATCCTGGGGTATGTGAGAGGAAGACAGGTTGAGTTCTCAGTGGGGTGCCCCACCTCAATCCTGGGGTATCCAGGGGAAAGCCCAGCAGACAGGCAATCCTTGGGAGCTCATCAAAACCACAGAAGAAGAAAAGGGCCCTGAGGCCCCTAGACAGACCTGACTAGGTCTATGGATTCAAGAGTCAACAAGGGGGAAGGATTAAACTCTTTGAACTTTTTTTTTTTTTACAGTTCAAAATTTTATTATTGAGTTCCCTCCTTGGGTAGCATTCTTTAAAAGTCAGCAGTTTTCTAAATGGACTATTCTACCTTAGGGATACTGAAAGACTTTTTTTTTTTTTAATCACTATATGAAGACATTTATATTCTACATTTAGTAATTTTCACTTGTACCCTTCTAAGATGCACCCTAAGTATGATCCAACCAATCACCCTCCCTCCACTTATCCTCCCCCCTCCCCCCCCCTCCCTTTGTAGTTAGATTAGGAAGCCTGGTTTACTTCCCTTGCTGGATGGAACTAGCTTCTCCCTCCCTCTTTCTAAATAAACCATTGGCTGGCTGGTCTGTTTGCAATGTCCTGCCATTTATCCAGCCTCTCTCTCTAACCTATCTTCCTGGGGACTTGGGATTCTTTCAACCCTATCTTTTGGCATTTTTACATTTTGTATATGCACCTTTTTTGGAAATCAATAAAAGCCTTCTGAAGAGGCCAGAGAGGGGCTGCATTTTCTCCATTTACTCAGCCTGAGTTAATGTAAGCCGCCTTCAGCATTCTCAGACATTGTTTTAAACTGGTGTGAGTTATTTATTTTCAGCATAGTTTTCCCAGTCAGCTTTCAAACTAGGTCAGGGATCATATGCAAAGGCAGTGAATATGACTTCTGGAGACTAGTGAAAGCCCCATACACTCTGCAATTTCTGTTACCCAGGATCCAGGAGACCTCTGTGCCTCCCAGTAATAAATTGGGTACTTGCAGACAAAACCTGATTTTTCTCGTGTTAGCACATCCACAATACGGTAATTCCCAATGAGGTGTTCATTAGAGGTGGCTTCTGACTGTGGGCTGCTGGGACAAGGGAAGGGGCCAGAGTCCACTCCAGAAGGGAGGTGCAGGGAGGAGGCTGACAGGTGCTTGCAGACCCACCATCACCCTGGGGTCCCTCACTGCACCTTGTTTTCATAACCTGGTCATTAAAAAGAGCCTTCGGGACTGTCAGGACTGGCAAACAGTCAGCGGAGACCCCACTCCAGGACATGGCTCACCCCACCTTTCTCCACTTTCCCTCTGCTGTGAACTTCATGCAATGGTGGGAGGTGGGTGCAGAGAGACCTCTTGGGAGAGAAATTCCTCTCAGGCTCCAGGACTGTGGGAGCCAAGGAGCTTCACATACTCCACGGTGAACCAGGAAGTTTCAGGATGGGACGCTGGTCTTGGGTTCAAGGGTGGAAAGATCTGCCCTCCTCTTCCCCAGCTCTCATGATGGGGAACAGACCCTGTGATAGAATAGGATGTACTGATCTGCCTAGGTAGAACTGACCCGCTCAAGAAGGATCGAGTGCATGTCCCATCCAGGAAATAATGAATGTACCAATCCCTGAGCCCCTGATCCTTTAAATCCCCATCCACCATAGCCCAAGTATAAAATTCTTTCCCAGTCAGGGATTTCACCCCAGCTGCACCCAGGTGTAATAAAGATCACATTGACCACACAGAACTGGGACTCTGTTTTCCTTTGGTTTTACACCTCAGAATAATCTTTCATTTTTGGGTCTGTAACCTCTCACCCTGCCCACAGTCCCCTCCATGCCTTATTTAAGGCTGGGCAGAGACGGGCCCTGCCAGCTCCTCTGGGCTCAGCGTTGGTGACAGGAGCATGCCCCTCCTGGCCTGTGCTTTCCTCTCTCCGAGAACCGCGGCCAAGACAGGACCAGTGTGCGTGAGTACAGGAGGAGGTACTAGGGCTGTGACCATTCTCCATAGTCACCCAGCTTCCTCCCTGGAGTGACCGCATGCACCAGAGCCAAGTGCTGGTGGCACATGGAGAACAAGGTGGGATGTAAGAGAATTGGAGAGACGGGAGCGGGGAAGGCAGCAGAGTGCATCCAGCTCCCTAAGAGGTGACCACCAGGGCAGCTGCGGGCAGGTGATCAGGAAGCAGCCCAATATCAGGAGGCTGGACCAGGGAGCACAAAGCTGTTGCACAAAGGTAGCTTTTCCCACTGTGTATGTGACCAGTGTGTCTGCCATCCTCTGGAATTCCAAAGATACCAATCAGATGATCAGCAGAAAAACCAGGGCTGGGTTGTCCGTGGGATGACAGCCTGGTGACCGTTACAGACACGTGGCCCCAAGGCTGCTGTTGTGGGTGGGGCACTAGAACATGACAAAGCAGGGCCAGAGCCCAGGCTGCTGATGGAGCTGGCCCTGTCCTGGCCAGGGACGGGGCAGTCTCCAGGGGAACCAGCAGGGAGGGCGCCCAGGACCCCCGGAAGACTGGGGCTGTGCTATGACCTCAGAGACCCCTCCCCAGAGACCTGGGACAGACACCATCACAGGGCCTGCTTACTAGTCCCCCAAGGGACCTGTGACAGAGAGAGACACTGAGAGACCCCAACAGTGACTGCTGACAGAGACCCCCATTGACAATACCACAGAGATCTCAGACAGATTGCCCCTGGAGAGACTCCTAAGAGTGAGTGACCCCTGACTGAGAGCACCACAGAGATTTCTGTAGAGACTCACACTGAGATATCTCCACTTAGATCTCAGACAGATCTCAGATGAGACCCCCACAGAGCCCTCCAGAGACCTCTGACTGAGAGCCCTACAGTGTGTGCTAACAGACTCCTGCACTGAGGCCTCTGACAAACATAACACACGCTTCAAGGGGCATGTTGTCCTGAAAAAGACATATGGACAATGATCTGGGGAATCCTTTGCAGCTAATGGAAAAGTATGTAAAATTGACAAGTTAATGTTATTAATGGCAAGTTGATCCAAACAGCTAAAATCTGAAGGACTTACTATTTACAGAAATATATTATGCAAAGTCAAAACATATCAGTGTATTGTAAAAGTTTCCAATTCTGTATATGTATGTTTCTTTTAAATATTCTTATTTTGTAACATTGCTCTAATAGTGGCTTATTAGTGATAACATTTTGGATAATGCAAATACCCAGTATAAATAATCTTCCCTAAAATACCGCTTATCTTGTGATTCTACACAAGGTCAAAGCCAAAGTCAAATCTCTCATTTTATATTTATGCCAATAGGAGCAATAATAACAGTTAAATTCCCTGAAAACTTACTATGTTCCAGGTATTATTCACATATGTTAATTATTTTAATATTCATAACAGTTCTAGGAGGTAGCTAACTTTTACAACCTGTTTTGAGAGATGAGAAAATTGAGACAGAGGGAAAGTAAATTGCCCACTACCACATAGCCGGCCTGAAGCTGTGGAACCAGAATTCCAAGCTAGTCCACTACCTATCACAAAGTGGGATTCAATATGTTAGTGCATTTTTTTAAATGCCGTTGGAATCATCTTCATTTATATAATTCCACTGTGCCTCCTCTGTGTAATTCTGAAAATAAAACTGACATCAATCTTCATTTGAAAATAGAGACAATCCCTATGAAATAGTATGGGCTGCCCTTGACCTAGCTAGTCATGAACATTCTCAAACATCATAGCAGGTTTTGTTGACAAAATTGACCATCCACGAACAGACTCAGAATCCCCCCCAGCACAGACAAGCATGGTCAAGTCTGTAAGCACAAGAGAAGCCCCCTGTTGCTGTGACAGTTACCAGAAACACAGTCCATAGCTCCCAGAGGTAGTTATGACTTAAGTGTATTTAACTTCTTGGGCATCAAGGAGAGAACTGGATGCCACACTGAACTGCAATCCGCAGCTCCAGTCAGCTCATATCCCAATCATCTGGTTCTTATCAGGCTTTCCCCACTTGTAGTATATGCTTCTTCAAGTACTAAGCAGACACTATAAACCAGGCTTCCAGAGAATTTCAGTTACACACTGTTCCCAGGCACCCAGTTCAGATCCTGAATATGGAGCCTGGCTCAGAATTTGATTCTAAGGACACCCCTAGAGATGGTAATTTTGCCTAATAACACCTCCTCTGTGGCTTCCTCTCTCTTGCTCTTTGGTTGTGGGTGGTTTCCCAACACTTGTCTTTTCCAGTTCTTCCTCTGGGGCACTCTGCAGCATTGGTAACGGGCACCATGCTCTTTACTAGAGCCTTTGGTCAAGGTGGGAACTGTGGCTCACATCTATAATCTTAGCATTCTGGGAGGCCAAGGCAGAAGAATTGCTTGAGCTCAAGAATTCAAGACCAGCTTGAGCAAGAGTGAGACCCCATCATTAAAAAATAGAAAACTTCATCAAGTGTTGGGGAGGGTGCCTGTAGTTCCAGCTTCTCGGGTAGCCAAGGCAGGAGGATTGCTCTAGCCTGGGCACCAGAGTGAGACTCTGTCTCAAAAAAAGAAAAAAAAAGACAAAAAAGCCTTGGCTCATAATCCATGTTGTGCACTTTGCTAATGAAATAAAATAAAATCCAAGATGGGGCTCTAAGAGCCATCTCCTCATCAGCCACTGTCAATAAGTTCAGGGAGTAGAACGCCCAGTCATCTCTATCTGGATTGTCCCACCAAGGAACAACATTAAAAGACACAGTGAGACACCAGTGGATACTAGAAGCAAAAAAAGATAAGAAGGGTGGGAGGCTTGCATGGGAAGTGGGCACAGGGAGCACAGTGACCCAGGGACAGAGCCTACACATGGAATTCCTGGGAGATTAAGTCCACCAGAGAATCTCCTCCACCCCCAGTGGCACCCTGTGGGAGTGGACAGGGATCAGTCCCAACTACAGGAGGGCCTGTCCCTCCAGGCATGGGGTGTGACTTGAAACAAGCAAGAATTGAAGTCCCACAGGACTCTCAGGCACACAGAGGATGGTCCTTTGTCAGAGGGCCAGGGAGAGCGCATTCTGCTTCTTCTGGACTGAGTCAGAGGATTGAATGGAATCAATCGTGGAATGGGGGATTTTGGACATGGAGATACTTGATGGGAGGCCCAGCTGCTGGCTGCCCCACACCTTATGAGAACCACAGAGAAGAGTGGAGATTGCTAAAATCCTGAGTTGGCTAGTGTCTATGGGGGCCCAGTTTGAAGCAAGATTCTAGGGTCCCAGAGTGCAATCGGTTTTAGACTCTGCCTAGTAGGCTTGAACAGCCATCTCAGTACTGATTCCCCTAAAGATGCAGGGCAGACTGGGGAGGCCCCACCTTCCACACAGATCTCTTTCTAATGGCCAGACACTATTTAAATAGCTGAGGCACATGCCCTGAAGAGCCTGATTTATCTTCAGGACTTTAGCTCCTCTTCCCCTCCAGGGATTCAACTCTTGTACAACTACCAAACCCAGAATAAAATTAAAAATCAGGAAAACGAGATTGGTCTTCATGGAAACTGGCTAGTAACTTCCCGCCCCCACCACATCCAGAAACTGATGTAGCTTTTTTTTCTCAATCCCAGAGCACCACATAGTGTTCTCACAAAAAACAATATTTTTTATTTTCTTTTCCTTACCTTTTCCTAACACTAAAGCACCACCTGGTATTTATCCAATATATATATTTAAATAATAACTTTTTTCCTCTTTCTATTTTTCTTTCTCTTTTCATTATTTTCTCTTCTTTCTAACTTCCCTAGATAACCAAGACCACAGTACTTACAATTAAAATACCCTTTTCCTTTTTTGTTTTTTGTTTTTATTTTCTTATTCCCTTAATTGTTATCTCTTGCAGAGCACCAAAGAGAATCATATTAACCTTAGGTATATAAAGTATAAAGATTAATAGATTTTTTTGCTTATAGTTTTTTGGGTTTTTTTCTTTTTTTTTTAAACAGAGTCTCAAGCTGTCACCCTGAGTGTCATAGCGTCATAGCTCACAGCAACTTCCAATCTTGGGCTCAAGCGATCCTCTTGCCTCAGTTTTTCTATTTTTAGGTAGAGATGGGGTCTCGCTTTTGCTCAGGCTGGTCTCAAATTCCTGAGCTCAAGCAATCCACCCACCTTAGCCTCCCAGAATGCTAGGATTATAGGCATGAGTCACTGAGCCCAGACTTATAGTTTTCAAATTCTATTCCTTTTTTTTTGACAGACTGGGCTGGAGTGTTGTAGTATTATGGGCTGGCCTCACAGCAGCCTGACCCCCTGAGTTTGGGCAACCCTCTTGCCTCAACCTCCCACGTGGCTGAGACAGCAGGTCCCTACTTATGATGCATGGCTGCTTTTTTCTAGTTTTGGTAGAGGCAGGGTCTTTCTTGTTCTTGCTGAGGCTGGTTTTGAGCTCTTGACCTTGGGCAATCCTCCCTCTCTGACCGCCCAGAGTGCTGAGATGGCTACTATTATCATTATTATTTTCTTCTTTCCTCTCTTCTCATTTTCACTCTCTTCTTTTCTGTTCCTTTCATCCATGTACCAAAGGGCCATTTTAATCTCAAAGCACAAGGACAAAAAGGACTAGGGTGAAGGATGAAGAAAGAGAAGTAAGTATGGGAAAGAAATAAAGATGAAGAAACCATATGTGAGGAGGAACCAAGAAAACTATTCTGGCAACATGAAAATTCAGAGCAGAACAACCTCCCCCCCCCCAAGGGATCATAGGCTACCACAGAAGATCTCATCTATAAAAAAATCATGAAAATGACAGGGAATTTAGAGTATGGATGATAAAAACAGTGAAGGAAATTGAAGGGAAAGTAGGAAACCACCAAAAGGAGATCTAAAAATTGATCCAAGAAATGAATATAAGACAAAATAAAATTAGAAAGGATATAACAGGGCTTAAAGAATTGAAGTATTCATTCAAGGAGCTTCAAAATGTAGTAGAAACATTTGACAACACATTAAACCATGGAGAATAAAGAATCTCAGAGCTTCAAAATAAGGCTCTAGTGCTAACTCAGTTATTTAAAGAAGCAGAAGAGAGTAACAGCAGAGGAATTTCTTAGAGAATTCTGAGACTGCACAAAGTGAACAAACAAATGAATTATGGGGTACCTCTGAAGAAGAAAAAGAGAGATCTGATGGCATGGAAGTCCTACTGGATGATATCATAACTAAAAATTTCCCAAGCATCACTAAAGATTCATACACACTGCTTCTAGACATCCCAGGCTGTCTCAATTCAAACGCCATCTCCTAGATACTTTGTAATGAATCTGGCCAAAGTCAGAATCTGCAAGCCAAATTCTGCAGTCAAATTCTGCAAGCATCCAGTTGTAAGCACCAACTGATCAATGAGCGCAAATCCATCAAGGTGACAGGGGACTTGTCAGCTGAAACTTTACGAGTCAGAAGAGAATGGGCTCCCACTTTTAGTCCACTCAAGCAAAACAACTTCCTGCATATGATTCTATATCCTGCAAAACTAAGCTTCATATTGGATGGAGAAATCAAGGCTTTTACTGACAAGGAAACAATGAGGAAATTTGCTACTACAAGATCGGCTGTGCAGGAAGTACTCAGACCACACTAAGCACAGAACAACACAATGGACCACCAGTAAAGTAAAGTCACTCACATCTTAATTGACAAACCTTAGCTTCCACAATGGCCCAAGTTATAAAACAAGGCAATAGACCTCCACACAACAAGAGAAACAGAACTCTTCCCTACTTATCAATTCTCTCAAGAAATGTAAATGGCTTGAACTCCCCACTGAAGAGGCATAGACTGGCTGACTGGTTAAAAAAAATAAGCCAAGTATTTGCTTCCTTCAGGAACTATATCTAACCCACAAAGACAAATCTACACTCAGGATGAAGGGCTAGAAAAACACTATTAGAGGCAAATAGAAACCACAAGAAAGCAGGAGTTACAATTCTTTTCACAGATAGCATGGTCATTGAAGTTATAAAAGTAATGAAAGACAAGGATGGTCCCTCTATACTGGTTAAGGGAACAAGAAAACAAGAGGACTTTTTTTTTTTTTTTTTTGAGACAAACAGTATCACTTTGTTGCCCTCAGGAGAGTGCCGTGTCATTATAGCTCACAGCAACCTCAAACACTTGAGCTCAAGCGATTCTCTGTCTCAGTCTCCCAAGTAGCTGGGACTACAGGCACCTGCCACAATACCAGACTATTTTTAGAGATGAGGTCTTCTGGTCTCCAACCTGTGAGCTCTGGCAATCCACCCGCCTTGGCCTCCCAGAGTGCTAGGATTACAGGCATGAGCCACCACACCCAGCCCTCAAGAGAACATTTCAATCTGAAATATTTATGCACCCAACATTAACACCCCCAGATTTACATAATCAGCCCTACTTTGAACAATATCCTACAACACCATAATTGTCAGGGACTTCAATACCCCATTGTCAGTGCTGGACAAATCCTCCAAGCAGGAGCTAAACAAAGAAATGATGAGCTTAAATACAGTTCTAGATGAAATGGGCTTAACAGACATACACAGAACATTCTACCCCACTACCACTGAATATATGTTCTTTTCATCAGCTGTGGATCATTCTCTAAGATAGATCTTGTCGTAGGACACAAACTAAACCTCAATAGATTTTTTTTGGGGGGGGGGGGACAGAGCCTCAAGCTGTCACCCTGGACAGAGTGCTGTGGCATCACAGCTCACAGCAACCTTCAATTCCTGGGCTCAAGCGAGTCTCCTGCCTCCGCCTCCCAAGTAGCTGGGACTACAGGCACCCACCACAACACCCGGCCATTTTTTGGTTGCAGCCGTCATTGTTGTTTGGCAGGCCCGGGCTGGATTCGAACCCACCAGCTCAGGTGTACATGACTGGCGCCTTAGCCCCTTGAGCCACAGGCGCCGAGCCAACAGATTTTTAAAAATAGAAATTATACCTTGTATATTAACAGACCATGATAGAATTAAACTGGAATTCAATTCTAACAGTAACACATATCCCCACACAAAGTCATGGAAAATAAACCACCTTTTGCTGAACAATAGCTGATCAGGAGGAGATAAGGAAGGAAATAATTAAATTCCTTGAACAAAATAATAATGAAGCCACAAACTATCAAAAGCAGTCTTAAGAAAGATATTTATTGCATTATATGCCCACATCCAGAAGACCAAAAGCATGCACGTCCGCTATGTAATGAATCATCTCAAAGAATGGGAAAAAGAAGAGCAATCCAATTCCAAACCAAGAAGAAAAGAAATAACCAAAATTAGAAATTGAGGACAAAAAAATCCATTTGGTAGAATAATGAAACAAAAAGTTAGTCCTTTGAAAAGATAAATAGAATTTATAAACCTTTGGCCATATTAACCAGAAGCAGAAAAGCAGGATCCTCAATCAGAAACAAGGAAGCTGAAATAACAAGAGATATGACAGATACACAAAATATCATCACTGGAGACTACAAAAAACTCTGTGCCCAGAAATTTGAAAATGTGAAGGAAATAGACAAATTCCTGGAATCACGCTACCTCCCTAGACTCAACTAGAAAGAAATAGAACTGTTGAACAGACCAATATCAAGCACCAAAGCTGCAACAATAAAAAAGCTTTCAACAAAAAAAAGTCATGGATCAGATGGTTTCACACCAGAATTTTAGCAAACCTTCAAAGAAGAGCTTATAACTATATTGCAGAACCTTTTATAAAATACTGAGAAGGAAAGAACCCTACCCAATATCATCCTGATTCCAAAACCAAGAAAGGACTCAATAAAAAAAGAAAACTATAGACCAGTATCATTAATGAATATTGATGCAAAAATTCTCAATAAAATCCTAGCAAACAATATTTAGCAATGCATCAAAACCAGACTGGCTTCATCCCAAGGATGTAAGGCTGGTTTGACAAATGCAAATCCATAAACATTATTTACCTCATAAACAGAAAAAAGAACAAAAACTATATGATCTTCTCAATAGATGCCAAAAAACACTGGACTAAATTCAGCATCCTTTTCTGATAAGAACACTTAAGAAAATAGGCATACATGGGACATTTCTTAAACTGATAGAAGCCATCTAAGACAAACCCACAGCCAATATTACACTAAATGGAGAAAACTGAAAGTATTTTGCTTAGAACAAGAAGCAGACAAGGATGTCCATTATTACCACTACTATTCAACATACAACATAGTTCTGGAAGTTCTGCCTAAAGCAATCAGGCAAGAGAAGTATATCATAGGTATTCAAATGGAGTTAGAGGAGGTCAAAGTTTCACTCTTTGCAGATGATATGATCTTATACTTAAAAAAAACCAAAAGACACAACCTTATAAGATTCCTAGAAGTGATCCAGAAATACAGTAACATTTGGGGATATACAATCAATATCCACAAATCAGCACTCTTCATAAACACCAATAAAAGTCAAGCTGAAAATAAAATCAGAGATACAATACCCTTCACAGTAGCTTCAAAGAAAATGAAATGCCTTGGAATATGTCTAACAAAGGATGTGAAAGATCTGTACAGAGAGAACTATGAAATCCTGAGAAAAGAAATAACATAAGATATTAATAAAGAATACACCATGCTAATGTCTGGGAAGGATCAACATTGTTAAAATTTCTATACTACTCAAAGCAATCTATAGACTTAATGAATCCCCATTAAAACACCAATATAATACTTTGAACAACTTGAAAAACTAGTTCTTCATTTTGTATGGAACCAGAAAACAACCTAAATAGCCAAAGCAATTCAACAAAATTAAAAAATTGGAGGCATCACATTATCAGACTTTAGGCTATACTACAAGTCTATAGTGATTAAAAGCAGCAAGGTAATGGCATAAAAAGAGACATAGATCTATGGAACAGAATAGAGAACCTAGAAATGAAATCAGGCGCATGCCATCATCAGATTTTTGATAAATCAAAGAAAAGCATATACTGGGGAAAAGAATTCCTATTTTTTAAATAGCGCTGGGAGAACTGATTAGCAACATGTAAAAGAGAACCCACACCTCTCACCACTTACAAAAATTTACTCATACTGGATAAAAGATTTAAATCTAAGAAAGCGGTTCTCAACCTGTGGGTAGCGAACCCTTTGTAACAATGAAAATACATCCTGTATATCAGATATTTACATTGCGATTCATAACTGCAGCAACATTACAGTTATGAAGTAGCAACAAATATAACTTTATGGGGCTCAGCACCTGTGGCTCAAGCAGCTAAGGCACCAGACACATACACCTGAGCTGGCAGGTTTGAATCCAGCCCAGGCCGCCAAACAATGACAGCTGCAACCAAAAAAAAAAAAAAAAAAATAGCTGGGCGTTGTGGCAGGTGACTGTAGTCCCAGCCACGTGGGAGACAGAGGCAGGAGAATCGCTTGAGTCCAAGAGTTGGAGGTTGCTGTGAGCTGTGATGCCACAGCACTCTCTCCAGGGCAACAGCTTGAGGCTCTGTCTCAAAAAATAATAATAATAATAATTTTATGGTTGGGGGTCACCACAACATGAGGAACTGAATTAAAGGGTCATGGCATTAGGAAGGTTGAGAACCACTGATCTAAGACATGAAATGATAAAAACTATATAAGAGAGTGTGAGGAAAGCTCTTAAATGATATCAACCTGGAAAAGAATTTATGAAGAAGACCCCATTGGCAATTGTATAACAAGAATAAGTAAAGGGGATCTGATCAAACTAAAAAGCTTCTGTGTAGCTAAGGACACAGTAAACAAAGCAAAAAGACAACCTTCAGAATGGGAGAATATATTTGTATGTTATAAATATGACAAAGGGATTACAAGCAGAATCTACAAAGAACTCAGGCAAACAAAACAAGAAAAGAGCAAACAACCCCAGTAATCACTGGGTAAGAAACATAAGTAGAATATTTTCCCAAGAGGACAGACAAATGGCCAACACAAGAAAAAAATACTCATTATCCCTAAGCATCGAAGAAATGGAAATCAAAACCATTTTGAGATATCACTAATCCCAGGGAGAATAGGCCATATCACAGGATCCCAAAGCTGCAGATGCTGGTGTGGGTGCAGAGAGAAGAGAATAGTTATATACTGTTGATGGGATTGCAAACTAAGACAGCCTTTTTGGAAAGCAGTATGGAGAATCGTCAAAGAGCTAAAAATAGACCTTCTATTTGATCCCATGATCTCAAGAAATCATTTTGCCATAAGGACATTTGCACTCAAATGCTTATAGCAGCTCAATTCACAATCACAAAGATATGGAAACAACCCAAGTGCCCATCAACCCATGAATGGATTAATAAACTGTGGTATATTTAATACCATGGAATACTATTCAGCCATGGAAAAGTGAAGATTTGCATCTTTTGTATTGGCCTGAATGGATTTGAAGAACATTCACCATAGCAAAGGATCTCAGGAATGGAAAAGCAAGCATCAATATACTCAATACTAAGTTGAAACTAGTAGATTAATAATTACAGGCCCACATGAGAGAAATTAAATTACCTACAAAATGTTTATGAAAAATACACAATTAAATTCAGGAAGGAAGGAAGGGGAATGGAATTGGTAAGTTCCCCCAACACCGGAACAATGTAGAAATACATGGCACACCTCCTGGTTGAAAGACTCAAATACAACTTGGACTTTACCCTACAAACACAAACAATATAACCTAATCTTATGCAACCTCATATTAATCCAAAATTTACAAAAAATCAAAGAAAATCCTCAAAAATCAGCCAGTGGATCTTTCTATGGATAAATGGGTTAACAGTTGGAGATCTCAGGGATTAGTCACATGAAATTTCATTTTATTAGGCTACCTACAAAATGTTTATGAAAAAATACACATCAAGTAATTCACTATTTTCCACATGTATTCAAAACAGTGTATTTTAAATGTATTATATATTAATTCCTTTATGTATTTGTTAAATAGTGAGTGCCATCAGCAGACCATAGAGACCAGGAGGCATGGTTGGTTCTGTTTTCAAGTTTAGAATCTAACATGGGAGGCAGACACATAACCATCTGTATATGAAGCAGTTAGGAATCTGAAACAAACAGTTCATGACATATGTTAAACTAGTTATCCAAAGAGATGATTTCTTTTGATTTCCAGTGAAGGTGATACAGGCAAAGTGCCTGGTCCAGGGTCAAGTCCCAGTCAACCACAGGCTCAACCCCTGGAGCATTAGAAGGCCATGCCCTTGTCACAGTCACTGGGCATCACAGGGAGTTCCCTGGGGACTTGGAGCCAGAGAATTCACAGACAAGTGCATTATGTTTCCAGTGGTAATAATGGTCACGTCCAAAATAAAGGGAAGGAGACTATCTGTTAGTGTTTCTGGGTTGATGGACCTTGACTTTGGAGCTGTCAAACAGAATGTTGCCCGAGTTTCAAACCAATGTGGGAAAACAGAGCTGAACAGCAAAGAGAGGCTGATCCTGATGATGTAATGTCATCCCCAACACTGCTTGAAATGAAATACTGAGCTTTGTAAAGGAATAAGAGACAATAACCCCCTCTTTTCTAGGTCCATTTGACTGGGTTTCCTGTCACTTGTAGCTGAGAAGTGCTTGCCCCATTCTGACATCCCCACTTTTTACACTCTACATGCAATCACTGAAGTGAGCAGTATCTCAAATCTGACTGCCATACTCTGGCACCAGTCCTATTCAACGTGTGGAATGGAATCACAGTAAAAGATGACAGAGGGGGAGGGTCCCCCTGGAAGCAGTAAAAGAGAAGAGACACTTCTTTGTCAGCTAAATTCATGCAAGTTGACATGGCAATCACTTGGCCTCATGGCCCAGTGATCCTCCTTCCAAAAGGCTCACTGGTATTCTATGGGAGAGGGAAAGAAATAGTCCATCTTCTTCCCCAGAGAATGAGACTATGATTAATACTATATGTATCTTTTTCACGTTGAAAGGCATGGTAACCTGCAAGTTGTATCTTCCCACTCCCTCCTGCTTCCCCTTGTAATGTGATTCATAAGGAAAAAACAATCTTTTTTTCTGGGAAAACATGCCACCAGTTTTCCAACAAATAAACCTGGTATTTACAAGGAGAACCACTAAAATCAATCATTTATAGTAATGTAAATCTCTCAAACATCAGGTTTTTAGGCTTACTAAGATAGATAGATCAGTAGTTCATCATGACAAAGAAAACATGATTATATTATGATCAAAATTTTATTGTCATGATTTATTTGCCTTGTACTATAGTTCAAAATAGATCATGTGATTTTATATAACAGGTGTTTTGACTAAAATCTCTTAAGTGTGTATTGTCTTCTATGTCTGAATTATTTTTCAGAAAAATTTCTTGTATCTTTAAGAAAGCAAATAGAAAGTTGGTGTGCTCTCAAACTGTCTTAAACATACCTAAAGCACTTAGGCAACTTATCCTTCTCCCAACCTCACTTTTTAAACTCCTAGCAATGATTACACATGTCATACCACAGAAAAGGATATGCTCTAAAATGTCAAAGCTCACAAGCTGTTTTGGTCATAACTTCCCTAAATCAATGTGACATTGCAAAGAAGCCCAAAAATCCCATATGCATAGCCCTTAGCTAGCTTCATGACCTTACACAGCCATTTATTATTTTAATTTTTATGTTATATTTCTTTTAGTGTAACAATTTACTTACACTTGTTTCTAAACATTCAGTAAACATAAACCATATAACAAGTATTTTAACTTTGATAATCTTCGAACATTTGAACAGACATCCACAGACATGTATTATTTTTCTTAAAGCAGCCAACTCTAGTCAACAATTCTTAAAATATTTTTCCACAAGAATTTTTATTAAAATAACTTTTTTTGCCCTGAATCAAATTATGGAATTATTCTTTAATGTTAATTGGGTTCCCCTTATTATATCTATTGGCTTTTAAGCCAAATCCTATCAGCCCACATTATCTTACTGCCGTATTCCTTCACAAAGCCTAAGACCAGTTTATCACTACTGGGTGTCTTCACACTAATCTCCTAGGACACAAAGAAAGCACCTCAGACATGTGGAGGAAATGCTTTTCACATACTCAGAAATCCAAATTGGATTGTATCCATTTTGCATGGAAGTAAACATGAAATGACTCAATTTCACCTATCTAGATTTCTCCCTAATCCAATGAATGCCTCTCTTACAACTACTGAGAGTGGTTCTGAACTCCCTCAGAGCACTCTCTATGCAACCACCCTTCCCAGTGACATTCAACATAATTGTGTGTACACACAGTGATGATTTTTTTCACTTCTCCCATCAATCTATCAACTCCTAGAAATACTATATTTAGCCTAACTTTATCAGGTGCTCTGATTGCCTAAAGATTTATAGGGGTTGAAATAAAAAATTACAACTTTGAGTACTACAGGGAGCACCTGATTTAATGTCTCAAGGCAGCAGGTCACTTCTGCATTGGTTTAAGCAGTCATTTTGCTGTTTGTTTACATGTTCCAGAGAAATTTTTTGTTGGGTCTTGAACACCTCAGGTAATGAGATGACATTGCAAGAAGCACATGGGGGCCTCAGCTTAATCCACAGTGTTCAAGAGGCCACACAAGTTATCAAATCTCAACAGATTCCAAACCATGTTTGTCAGCCCCTTTCTTCCCACAGTGGCACAAGAAACACACAGTATTAAAAATTCTTTCTCCTTGGCTTGGCACCTGTGGCTCAACGGGCTAATGCGCCAGCCACATACACCTGACCTGGAGGGTTCGAATCCAGCCCGGGCCCACCAAACAACAATGACAGCTGCAACCAAAAAATGGCCGGGCGTCTTGGCGGGCGCCTGTAGTCCCTGCTACTTGGGAGGTGGAGGCAAGAGACTCGCTTGAGCCCAGGAATTGGAGGCTGCTGTGAGCTGTGATGCCACAGCTCTCTATCCAGGGTGACAGCTTGAGGGCTCTGTCTCAAAAAAAAAACAAAAAAATTCTTTCTCCTCAACCACAAAAGTCTTGAAAGAGATTTAAAAATACAGTAATGTCTCAGGATATAAAATCAATGTCCACAAGTCAGTAGCCTTTGCATATGCCAATAACAGTCAAGATGAGAGGCTAATTAAGGACACAACTCCCTTCACCAAAGCTTCAAAGAAAATGAAATACCTAGGAATATACCTAACAAAGGAAGTGAAGGATCTCTATAAAGACAATTATGAATCCTAAGAAAGGAACTAGCAGAGGATATTAACAAATGGAAGAACATACCATGCTCATGGCTGGGAGGAATCAACATTGTTAAAATGTCTATACTTCCCAAAGCAATCTACCTATTCAATGCCATCCCTATTAAGATACCAACATCGTACTTTCAAGATTTGGAAAAAATGATTCTGCATTTTATATGGAACCAGGAAAAAACCCATATAGCTAAGGCAATGCTTAGTAATAAAAACAAGGCTGGGGGCATTAGCCTCCCAGACTTTAGGATGTACTACGTGGCCATAATGATCAAAACAGCATCATATTGGCACAAAAATAGAGACACAGACATCTGGAATCAAATAGAAAACCATGAGATGAAACTAAAATCTTATATCCACCTGATCTTTGATAAACCAAACTGGGAGAAAGAATCCCTATGCAATAAATGGTGCTGGGAGAACTGAATAACTACGTGTAAAAGACTGAAACTGGATCCGCATCTTTCTCCACTCACTAAAGTTAATTCAAGATGGATAGAAGATCTAAATCTCAGGCACAGGGCAGTGCCTGTGGCTCAGTGGGTGGGGCGCTGGCCCCATATACCGAGCTTGGCAGTGTCGAACCCTGCCCCAGCCAGCTAGAATGGCAGTGGCAACTGCAACAGAAATAGCCAGGTGTTGTGGCAGGAGCTTGTGGTCCCAGCCACTCAGGAGGCTAAAGCAAGAGAATCACCTAAGTCCAAGAGCTGGAGGTTGCTGTGAGCTGTGATACCACAGCACTCTACCAAGGGTGATAGTATTTTATGTTAAAAAAAATTTTTAAATAAATCTAAGAAAAGAATGAATAAATAAATAAATAAATAAATAAATCTAAGGCATGAATCAATAAAAATCCTCAAAGAAAATGTGAGGAAAACACTTGAAGGTATCAGTCTGGGGAAAGACTTTATGAAGAAGACACCAGTGGCAATTGCAACAACAATAAAAATAAACAAATGGGACTTAAACTGAATAGCTCTCTACAGCTAAGAGACAACAACCAAAGCAAATACCATCAGAATGGGAAAAGATATTTGCATATTATGAATTGGACAAAAGCTTGATAACTAGAATCTACAGAAAACTCAAATTAAGCAACAAAAAAAGAGTCAACAATCCCTTATATGAATGGGCAAATGAGATGAATAGAACCTTCTCCAAAGAAGATAGACAAATGGCTAACAAGTATATGAAAAAAATGTTCATCATCCCTAATTATCAGAGAAATGCAAATCAAAACCACCCTGAGATTATTACCTAAGCCCAGTGAGAATGGCCCACATCACAAATACTCAAAGCTACAGCCTTTGACATGGTTGAAGAAAGAAGGGAATACTTTTACACTGCTGGCAGGACTTCAAACTAATACAACCCTTTTGGAAGGAAGTATGGAGACTCCTCAAAGAACTCAAACTAGACCTCCCATTTGATCCTGAAAGCCCATTACTGGGCATCTACCCAGAAGAAAAAACATTTTATCATAAGGATATTTGAACTAGCCTGTTTATTGCAGCTCAACTGCCAAATTGTGGAAACAACCTAAATGCCCACCAACACAGGAATGGATTAATAAGCTGTGGTATATGTATACCATGGAATACTATTCAGCCACTAAAAAGGATGGGGACTTTACATCTTTTGTGTTAATTTGGATGGAGGTGAAATACATTCTTCTTAGTAAAGCATGACGAGAATGGAGAAGCAAGAATCCAATGTACTCAATTCTGATACAAAGACAATTGAGGTTAGTACATGGTGTGGGGAGGGGAGTAGGGCAGCAGAGAGAGGGAAGGAGGAAGGTGGGTGTAGGGCCCTGGTGTGTGACACACCTCTTGGGGACAGGACACTATTATTAGAAGGACTTTACCCAGCAAATGCAAGTAGTATAACTTGGCTCTTTGCACCCTCAATGATTCCCTAACCACAAAAAAAATTAAAATTAAAAATAAAAAAATTATCTCTCCACAGACAATAACCACTAAGTGAAGGAACCACAGTGATAATGTTTCTGAAAGCCACATCTTGATAAAATTTAGGAAGTCAAATTAATTTAAATATCTGACACACCACTTACCATATTCCCAAAAATGATATACCTGTAAATGTTATATTTGTAAATTTAAAAAGTAATTTTTTTCCTGTTTTCTCCATGAGTGAGATATAACTGATATACACTCCCCATACATTTATGTTCATTAGTAAATCTTAGCCTGAGGTACTACCAAGTAAAAATTTAATAAAAGCCACAACTCAGATAAGATGTATCAGACCTTTTTTATCTATGATTTATAAATGAAATATTTTTATAACTTGTCTATAAAATGGGTATATAATAATTATGTAGTTTCTAATTTTAAACTACTTAAAATATCAAATGTTTTATGCTTTAATTATTTTCATCTGAGTGATTAAAAATACACATTATCTGAAAACTACAAAGGATATTGTTAACTCCTATCTCCAGCCAGACTCCCTGTTTTATTACTGAAGACTAAAGTTTCTAATCAACCAAAAAGGAAATTTATTATCAAGCAACAGCCGAATAGCTGATTAATATCCTACAGGGTAATGAAACGTTTGTAATTGTCTTTTGTATGTGTAAAGAAGAAATCATCAATTTAACAGGGACAATATCAATGTGTAAACTCTAATTACACAGTACAGTAAATGAGCAAGATAGTTACAGGAGCATTCTTCTGGATAATTATGCAATCATAGGGGCCTATTATACAATGCCCCTGTACAACATTGACAGGGCATGCTATCGTACCTTCTTTTGCAATGTTACAAGTTGTGTATCCTTGTTCCTAACTCATGATAAAAGAGATTTAAAGCATATAATTCTATGCCATAGAATTTAAATAGGGAAAAACAAATATCTTTTAATAGCATTTTGAAGGAATATATTACATTTGCTCTTATGCCTTTCAGAAATATTCAGAAATACATAATGCATCTTCTAAAGGTACTCAGTACAAAATAGCAAATACCTAAAACAATCAGCCTAACAGCAGGTCCTTAGCAAGTGGAAGAGGATACAATTTAGAAGTTACTGAGTGTTCTTAAAACCTTTGAAGAATTAATTTCAACAATCAAAATTCTTCAGAGTAACTTTTAAATTTAGATTAATTTCATCTTTGTTATTCAGACACGTAGAGCTATAAGTAAGCCCTGGATCTATAACTTACAAGCTGTTGAAACTATTTTATACTTTTTATTCAAACTGATTTTTATTTTAAAGGAGAAAATTCAACTTAAAATTTACTCCATTGAGATTTTTCTATTAGTAAATATGAATATTAAGTACACTTGAATGATTTTTTCCCCTAAATTAACAAAGAGGTAGACTTTCTTGAGGCCCATGGAGCTTGAATTTTCCCCCAGAACACCCTGCAGGCCCTGGCAAGGCCACTGAGAAAGTGTCCTTGAAGGTTATTTTGTTCACTGTTGCTTAAAAATTCTCACAAAACTGCACAAGCTTCAGATCTCACAAAACCTGGCTCTGTCCTTGACTGTTATTCTGTTCACTGTTGCTTAAAAATTCTCACAAAATTGCACAAGCTTCAGATTTCACAAAACCTGGCTCTGTCCTTGACTGTTATTCTGTAAACTACTTAAGTTTTTAAAGAGAAAATATTTTCATTTTTGGTAAGTTTTCAAAAAATCATAAACTCATGATTTATGGGAAGAACATTCAAATACTACAAGTATTGGGCTATTTACTAGTTTACTGAAGTTTCTTTGCAACTGAAGTATCTGTGACCATTTCTCCCAGCAAGGTTCACTGCAGCTGTGAATGGAGCCCCATCCACCTGTTCTCAATGGCATCTGATTGGCTGGCCTTTCTATACTACGCTAATTACCTCGAAAGATTGATAGACAAACACTAAGCATGTTACTAAGGCAAAGAAAATCTTGAATCATTTAAAGCACCAGCAGAATTTTAGTTCTGTTACTCTAGGTGAAAATTTCCTTAGAGACCCTACTGAGCCTCTTAGCAGTCCCAGCATTATTGGAGATTGAATGTGATCACCTAGTAATGAAGACAACACTTACCAAATAATTAAAAACAATCCATGTTCACTGTAATGACAAGACTTCTATAAAATAAAATCTTTGAGAAGAGATACAGGACACACTACTTATTTAAATAAATGCTCATTATTCTATACTTGTTAGCTGTGGTAGCATTATGTTTAGCGCCTCCAATCTACATGCATGTATTTTTATACCATGTTACCAGGTTAGAATCACTTGTACACTGCAAGTGTATCCCTATTATATCACACTATGTATGTTATTTATTTTTGAAAAAATGTGCAATAATTTATATTACATTATAGCAATATACTTTCACCAAAGATGTAAGTAATGTTATTACTTACAAAGCTCCAATGAAGAAAGTGTACATATCTTCAAATTAAGATATTACTATAGTTATTACCTTGGTTAAGCTCTAAGGACTATATGATGATCACGTTTCATTTTTTGTGTTGGCCAACAAAATGGGCTTAATCTGTCCCTCCAATCAGGGATAGAAACTCTCATAGGAAGGTTTCTGGATTTAATAGGTAAGAAGGGAGGCAGCAAAAACAAATCCATCTACTATTCTTTGAAGAGTGATTCATATGGATGGCACCCGTGGTTCAGTGGGTAGGGCACCGACCCCATATACTGAGTGTGGCGGGTTCAAACCCAGTTCCAGCCAAACTGCAACAAAAGATAGCTGGGCATTGTGGCAGGCGCCTGTGGTCCCAGTTACTCAGGAGGCTGATGCAAGAGAATTGCCTAAGCCCAGAAGTTGGAGGTTGCTATGAGCTGTGTGACGTCACGGCACTCTACCGAGGGCAATAAAGTGAGACTCTGTCTCTAAAAAAAAAAGATTCATATACTTTGAATATGAATCACTATGGGCCAAACACCTTATATTTAATTAATTTATTTATTTACTTACTTATTTAAAAAGTGAGAACATCATTTTTGACAGGGGAAGAAAACAAAAGGAAGCTTCTAGAAAAAATTAGAAATGCTAAGATTTAAGTGAGGGAATGAGCCAGTCCTACTCATTGGGCTGAATCACTAGATCTTTAAGTGTCATCACTCATATTAAATGATCACCATCAACAACTGGCATTCCAACATATACTTTAATTTTTTTGGAGGGGGTTCTGAGAGAGAGACAGTAGCGACCAGCTATAGCTACTACTTTACCTACATGAGGAAAACTCGTCAGCTGTAAATTAAATCCCAATTGTGCTGTTCCTAATAGGGGAAGAACGAGTATCATTCCTCAGAGAGTTATGCTCAATCCATGAGACAGATTTATGACACTAAATAAGCAATCAAATGGTGACTTTTTATTATTCTGATTGTATCTCTTCTTCCTCCAAGGTCCTGAAAAAAAACAACAGACTCAAAGGGATAATCATAAAGTTGAGTGCTATCTCCTTTCTTCAGTTGTGCCTCTTGGTAGGAAGCAAAGGAACCCAACTACCTATAAAGCAGCGGTTCTCAACCTATGGGTCATGCCCCTTTTGGACTGTATTTAAGGTTCATGGCATTAGGAAGGTTGAGAACCACTGCTATAAAGCAATTGCTAGAAAACAGGACTCTAACTTAGAAGAATCTGTACTTAAACACTTTTTAGTTTTAATCAAGAGAATAGTTCCTTTATAATAACATTTTCATCTTGACTAATAATAAAGAGTTTTAGAAGGCAGACCAGGTACCATTTACATTTTTAAAATATCATATCCTATGCCATATTGTAGTGGTGGAAATCCCTTAAACTTATTTTATCTTCAAAAAGACACAGAAAATGTAGAGCTAAAAAAGGAGGAAAAAATAGCTTGCTGTTGAGCAAAAGCCTTTAATAACATGAACATTTGATGAATTAAAAAAAAGGTGGGGAAACCCAAGCAAGCCTATGGTATTGGCCACTTAGAGGTATTTTTCTCCCTGTGCAGTATTCTACTGACTTAAAATTTCTCATTGATTAAAAAGATTCCTGTCATAAATGTTTCAAGCAATTTTTGTTCCATGAGAAGTTGTCTTTTTTTAGTGATTTTCTTTTATTTTTTCAAATTAATATGAGGGTACAGTTTTTAGATTACACTGTTTTCACTTCCAGGGTAAAGTTCCATTTGTATAAGAACCCCTCACCCAGGGGATGTGTTATACACCCTCACAATGTGCACATTAGGTGAGATCCCACCTCATGCCCTCCCTCCTTCACACAGGCTGACACTCCCTTGAAGACAATATTTAATGGTCAGAAACTTTAAGCCCTCTTGCTAAAATAAGAAATCAGACAAGGATGTCCTCTCTCACCACTCCTTTTTAATTTCATACTGAAAGCCCTATCTAATGCAGTAAGACAAGAGAAAATAAAAGGTATACAGATTAGGAAAGAAAAAATAAAAACTGTCTTTATTCACTCATGACATGATGGTCTATATAGAAAATCCAAAACAATCAACAACAAAAAACAACTCCAAGAACTAAAAATCAATTATACCAAGTTGCAGGATACAAAATTAATACACAAAAGTCAATTAGTTTCCTCTACAGCAGGACAAGACAAATGGCCTTTGAAATTAAAATGCATTACCATTTACATTAACACCCCCAAAATGAAATACTTAGGTATAAATTTAGCAAAATATGTACAAGATGTATGTAAAGAAAATATATGGAAAATCTATATAAAGAAAACTATAAAACACTGATAAAAGAAATTAAAGAATCAAATGGATGGAGAGATATTCCAAGTTCATGAATAAGAAAACCCAATATTGTCACGATGTAAGTTTTCTGCAAGTTACTTTGTGGAAACTGATAAACTTTTTTAAAAGTTTACTTGGAGGGCTCGGCGCCTGTGGCTCAACGTACACCTGAGCTGGTGGGTTCAAACCCAGCCCGGGCCCGTCAAGCAACAATGACGGCTGCAACCAAAAAATGGCTGGGCATTGTGGTGGGCGCCTGTAGTCCCAGCTACTTGGGAGGCAGAGGCAAGAGACTCGCTTGAGCCCAGGAATTGGAAGTTGCTGTGAGCTGTGATGCCACCGCACTCTATCCAGGGTGACAGCTTGAGTCTCTGTCACAAGAAAAAAAAAAAGTTTACATGGTAAGAATAGGCCCACATCACAAAGTCCCAAAATTGCAGATGCTGGCAAGGATGTGGAGAGAAGGGAACACTTTTATACTGCTGGCAGGACTTCAAACTAATACAACCCTTTTGGAAGGAAGTATGGAGACTCCTCAAAGAACTCAAACTAGACCTCCCATTTGATCCTGAAAGTCCATTACTGGGCATCTACCCAGAAGAAAAAACATTTTATCATAAGGATATTTGCACTAGACTGTTTATTGTGGCTCAATTTACAATTGCCAAATTGTGGAAACAACCTAAATGCCCACCAATACAGGAATGGATTAATAAGCTGTGGTATATGTATACCATGGAATACTATTCAGCCACTAAAAAGGATAGTGACTTTATATCTTTTGTGTTAATTTGGATGGAGGTGAAATACATTCTTCTTAGTAAAGAATGACGAGAATGGAGAAGCAAGAATCCAATGTACTCAATTTTGATATGGGGACAATTGATTCTGATATGGGGACAGTTTATGGTGGGGAGAGGGGAATAGGGCAGCAGAAAGAGGGGAAAGAGAGAAGGGGATGTGAAGCCACGGTGTGTGACACACCTCTTGGGGACAGGACACTCTTATTAGATGGACTTTACCCAGCAAATGCAAACAGTGTAACCACGGTGTGTGACACACCTCTTGAGGACAGGACACTCTTATTACATGGACTTTACCCAGCAAATGCAAGCAGTGTAACCTGGTTCTTTGTACCCTCAATGATTCCCCAACAATAAAATTAATTTTTAAATAGAACAGAAAGGAATATTTCCTAATTCATTTATAAGGGCAGTATTATCCTTAAAAGTCCTTGCACGAAATGACAAATAAACATCTCTAGTGAAAATAGACATAATCCATTGTGCGTGTGTGTGTATTTGTGTGTGTGTGTGTGTATATATTGTCTTTCTTCATTCATCCATTGATGAATACTTCATCCACTGATGAACACAAAGATTCTATATCTTTGCTATTGTGAATAGCGCTACAATAAGCATGCAAGTGCAGGTATCCCTTCGATGAACTGATTTTTTTTCCTTCGGGTAGGAATAATTTTTTATACGTGATACTACAGAAAAACTTCAGTCTTCTGAGTTAAATACTATTTTTCCCATTTTAGAGTTGGAAAATCTAAGCAACTTAAGGTATATAAATGTTAGGCAATTTGCCTAACAAATAGTATCAAACAGCAAAATCCAGCCAAATTTGATTTATAGTCCAGATCTTTTTGATTGCAGAGCCTAAACAAGTAATAAAGACATGCAACTTAATTTCAAGGGCTTTAACGAAATGAGTTGGTATTTGTGCTGCAAGTTACCCAACATGTATGCACGTGTGTCTATGTGTGTAACAAGAAGATAGTAAGAATATAATGTACTTGTAAACAAATATCTTTAAATTGTTAAACATGAAGGTGGCAGATGTGTCATGGATAAATAGGAATATTTATCTAAGCCCCAAAGTCACGTTGGTATGCATCCAGACTATTAGATCTTTTCTCCAGGAGGCTGAAAACACATTTTAAAGTATAACCAGTTTTTACATTATAGCCTCAGGAAATACTATTGCCCATGAATGGAAATATATTTGCCTAGAGATCCTGGGATGTTTGTAGAAGAGCTAAGAACAGAACCTGAGCTCTATTATAGAGTAATAAAGGTAATAATGAAAATAATAATTATCATAATAAGAGCTATTATCATTTTGGGGGTGGTTGCAATGTCTCGCATATATATTATCCTGTTTGATCTTTAAAACAATCTTTTAGTATCAGTATTATTACCTCCATTTTGAATAAAAGAAAAGTTTCTACATCCAGAATTACACACAGGCTATACATGACAAAACCTAGATTTTTAATTAAGTTCTCTTATAGATTCATGATTCTATGCTTTTCCCACTATTATATTATTTTCATCTTAATTTTGCATTTATTAGTTTTCATTTAAATACTTTTAGCATGTATTAGTTTTAATTTAATAGTTTTAAAACTATTAAAATGTGAAAATGGTATTAATGAGAACAAAATTAAGCAAATATAATTATTTCATGATCAATGTCAGAAAGATTTCTAAATAACAAAGCTCTATTTTTGTCTCAAGGAGAGTTTGCAAGAAAATAATGTGTGAATTCAAATTCTAAAGAAATGGGATCATACAGAGAAAAAATCAATGCCTTATTCTCTCTTTTGTAGGAAGTATCAATTGATTCTATTGTAGATATTCCATTTATATACTCAATTATATAGACTTTTTTCTGTTTTGGCTTGTCCAGGTAATTTCTTATACTGCTTTCTTGGGTCACACAAAGATAACAGAATGAGACCCAGTTGTGTTCTGTATTGAATCGTTCAGATGAACTCCTTACCTATGGTGGCATAGCATTGGTCACCAGAGTTGCATTTGATGTAAATGGCCAGTTGTCTGGTGAAGCTTTACCAAAAACTTCTTCAGAATTACCTTTTCTTTATCTATTTCCTTGACCCGGTTATTTAAAGACTTCTCGAGTTTCTCAATGTGATGCCTGGTCCTTTTCTCCTCTGCAGTGTTGTTCACAATGGCCCTCCGCATATATATGGAATCTTCTGTTTTGAAACCACCCCTTTTCCCTATGCAGCCCATGCCACCTGTGTTCAAAATTTGGCTGAGGAGGTTCAAGACAGGACAATAAGGCTGCCTATAAAGGTCTCATTCTCCTATAGTTTGGAATATTAGAACCACAGCACCATGGGAACAGAGCCTCACAGAATCTTGCAACTAAGTCGCATCAGAGAACCACTTAGCCCAAACCCTTAAATTTATTGATCAGAAGTTTGCA
This sequence comes from Perodicticus potto, assembly GCA_963574655.1. Lineage (NCBI taxonomy): Eukaryota > Metazoa > Chordata > Mammalia > Primates > Lorisidae > Perodicticus > Perodicticus potto. The sequence continues at coordinate 35,335 of CAUYRH010078662.1, forward strand.
AATATTCTTAGTTTAGGAATACAAATGAGTGTATTGACAGACCAGAATGGCCATCAGGATGCCTACTGCCATCTTGGGTTTCTACTTAGTCTGAATGGTAAGTGCTCTTAGGTCCTCATAATCAGGACCAGAAGGTTTATGGAGAGAAAAAGTTAGAAAGTTGATTCAATAGTTTGGCTTATTTTTATTGATTCTTTACTCCTGTAAGTGTATACTTAAGTTGCCGAATAATTGAGATTGTGAAGATCCTCACAAATCTTTCATCAGGCTTCCTGATTCCTTTTTTTAGAATCCCATCTTCCCTTTCTTTATGAAGAAAACTTCATAAAGTTTCCATATCATAAAGAAGAGGAAAGAGGAAAATATATATGCATCTATTAATTTGCACAAAAAAAGAAGAAATATAAACCAAAAATTAATGAATTTATAGAGAAGGGAAGAGGCAAGGAGAATAGAATGGGGGAATAGGAGTAAGGCCAAAGGTACAGAGACACTTTTTTAAGTATATATTTTAATTTTTTTTAATAGGGTCTTGCTCTGTTGCCTGGGCTAACGTGCAGTAGTGTCATCATAGCTCACTGCAACCTCAAACTTCTAGGGTCAAGAGTTCCACCTGCCTCATCTTCCTGAGAAGCTAGGACTATAGACCTGTGCCACCATCTGGCTTATTTTTCTATTTTTTGTAGAGACAAGGTCTCATTATGTTACTCAGACTAGACTCCTGGCCTCAAGTGATCCTTCCACTTTGGCCTCTCTATATAATTATCCTTACATTTATAAATATGCTAGTTTTTTATGTGCTAAAAAAATAACTACATTCAATAAAGATTGGAGGAGGTGGTGCCCCAAACTAATCTATGTGTATTGAGCAAAGAAGTCAATACACTGTGTATAATGAGGGTCAGGTTCTTTTTGTTGGAGAAAGAGCTACAAATAAAAAAAGGGGGAAGGCTATAATACACCTTGTAGAGCTGAAGTGGAATTAAAAAGGTATCAGTATGAATTTATGACTCTATGTATCACTGTTATATAAATTAGTATGAATTTGGGCAGTGCCTATGGCTCAAGGAGTAGGGCGCTGGCCCCATATACCAGGGGTGGCAGGTTCAAACCCATCCCAGGCCAAAACTGCAAAAAAAAAAAAAAAAAAGAAAGAAAAGAAAAAAAGAAAAATTAGTATGAATTTATAGTTACATGAGTTGCTACGAATCTGTGGTTCTATAAATCACTATAATCCATGATTATATGAATAAGTTATGAATCAATAGTTCTATGAATGAGTCTTTGGCCTCCAAAGATGCCTTAGACAGTTGGGACTTTGTGATTCTCCCCATCAGAGATTGAGCCCCACCCTGACTTCAAAATTCTTTCTGGAAAATGCAAAGCACAGATTTTATGTTTCTTCTTTGGGTTTTATAATGACTTATCTAAGTCTTGATTCTGTTACTTTATTCCTTTTAAATTCACTATAGGCAGACACATGTATAATGTTTCCAGTCCTCGTTAATCAGGAGTAGAAAATCTGAACTTTGTGGAATGTCCTTAATATATAGGAGGCAAATTTTTTCTTCTGATAGGAGAATTTTATTTTCAGTGGTGAATTATTACCTTTGGAAATCATCAAAAGACTTAGCAAACATTACTCATTTTATAATTAACTAATGATGACTGTAACTGTTGATATCCCAATGGGACCACAATCTGAGAGAGTCTGACTGTGGCCCACAAACTTAGAAGTAAGGAACAAAGGCACCTCTGGCAGATGATCAGATTGGCAGGAAGTATGAAAATGAACTTTTGGAAAGAAGAGATAGGGCAAGGCAAGATAATGCCTTCATATCATTCAAGGGCTGTCCTGTGGAAAAGGAAATAGGCACTGCACCCTGACAGCAAAAGGAGTATCAGCAGATAGAAACTGCAGATTACAGCTCAGAGTGATGAGGAATTTTCCCAACCTCTGGAGGTGTCCACTAATAAAATAACATCACTGTCACGAGAGATGTTCAAAATGATGAAACAGAAGGATCATCATGAAAGTGTGTATGAAGGAAAACATTTCTCAAAAGATGACATAAAAATGGCCAACAAGTATATGAAAAAATGCCCAACATCATTAGTCATCAGAGAAACGCAATTCCAAACTACAATGAGATACCACCTCATTCCAATTAAAGTGGATTTTACCAAAAAGAAAAGCAATAACAAAAATGCTGGCAAGGATATGGAGGTAGGGGAACCCTCATACACTGTTGGTGAGAATGGAAACTAGTGTAATAACTATGGAAAACAGTAGAGAAGTGCCTCAAAAAACTAAAGATAGAACTACCATATGCCCCAGAAATCTCATTGCTGGGTATATATCCAAAGTATGGGAATTCCATATACTGAAAAGATATCTGTACTCCCATGTTTACTGTAGCACTATTTACAATAGCCAAGACATTGAATCAACCAAGAATCCAACAACAGATGAATGGTCAAAAAAAATTATGGTACATAGATACAATGGATATTACATAGCCATATAAAAGAATGAAATTCTGTCATTCACAATAACATGGATAGACCTGGAGGTTGTTAAGTGAAATAATCCAAGCATGGAAAGATAAATATCACATGTTCTCACTTACATGTGGGAGCTAAATATTAAAAACAATTGATCTCATAGAGAGAGAGAGTAGAAGGATGGTTACCAAAGGCTGGGAGGAGTAGTAGGGTTGGGGGAATAAATTGGGGATGGCTAATGGGTGTAAAAATATAGTTAGATAGAATGAACAATATTTGATAGTACAACAAAGTGACTATAATCAACAAGTTATGCTATACGTTAAAATAACTGAAAGAATAAGGCATACCCTAAAGTATATTCCAAGCCTGAGCAGGTTAAAGCCCGATGGAAAGACCAGCTTTGTGAATAATTCATGTTGGCCCAGCCCACGCACATACGACTGACCGACGGCCTTGTTCACGCCAGGTCTTACAGTAGCTGAGGGGAAGGGGAAGTGGACTTTGCGCAGGAGCTGAGTCCTTGACTTCTGACTTGGCCTGAGCGCAAGCGCGTGGGAGGTGGGTGACGCCAGCAGCCCTGTGCGCAGGCGCGATGGAAAAGGCGCAGGCGCGGCTGAAGCGCTGAAAAAGAGCTGGCTGCGGCTGCCGCTCGGGAGCAGGGGCGGGAGCTGAGGCGGGAGTGGACCGGCTGATGGTCTAGTGAGAGGTGGCAGAATCGTGGACTACCACTCAGTGAACTAGTTGTACCAGTTCGGCCCCAGCAGCGCGGGGAATGCCGTTGGCATCGGGGGTAGCATGAGCAACTACATGGCCCAGGAGGATGACCGGGACCTGCTGTTGGAGCCAGCCTGGGAAATGCAGCATGGGCGGCCCACTTGCTGAACAGGCTGGAGGAGGTCTTTCGAAGGGAGCTCAGGAGCTGAGAGGAGGTTGGAGGTCCTGAGAGGGAATTGGAAGGTCTGTTGTGGAAATTGGGGGTCCCGAGAAGGAATTGGCAGGTCTGGGAAGGAATTTGGAGTTCTGAAAAGCAATCACAGAGCTCAAAGAAGCAATAGGGAATCTGAAAAAATAACTGGCGGCCAAGCAGGGAAGATGGGAGTCTAAAAAAAGGAATCAGGAAGCCTGATGAAAGATTTGGAGGATCTGGGCAGGCATTTAGGGGAAGCTGAGATGATTGGGGAGATTAAAATGGAATTGGGATCTGAGACAATATGGAAGGGTCAGAGCATGGGTTGGAAGTGCTGTGGGGAGAAAAGGGGGAATGTGTGAATGGTGATTCATGGGTGAGGGCAAAATTAGGAGTTTGAGAGGTCAGAAGAGAAGCTCAGATATGAAAGGACTTATTTGGAGAGCAGAAAGATCTGAAAAATATTAGAATTGGGGACCTGATATTGGGTGAGTTCTATAGGGAATGAATCAGAAGTCTAAAGATGGAAAGGGGGGACAAAGAAAGATTGTGGAACCTGAAGAGGAGTAGAAGGACTAGGGAGGCCAAAAAGATGAAAGGACAGAATTGGGTATGAAAAGACATGGGGCTTGGGATGTGAGGATGGGCAGGGGTGCAAAGGAGGTCTGGCAGGACTAGAGGTCTGAGGAGAGTGGGGTACTGAAGGCAGAAGTTAAGGGGCCTGTGTATAAGATGTTTTTGAAGAGGGAGAGATTTGTTTAGGGTCCCTCATTTCAAAGGGAAGAGGGGAGATAATTAAGAATGAGGAATTGATGGGGAACAGTGAAGCCAAAGGGGGATAAGAAGAGTACTGGGGGTGTTTTGAGGAAGGGTCTCTGAAGAATTGATGGGAGATTGAAAAGCTCAGCAAAACTTTTTGGAGGAGCCTGAGAAATTAAAAAAATATATAATAATAACTAAAAGAGTGAAATTGTAAGGTTCCTAACACAAAGAAATGTTAAATGCTGGGGGTGTGGATATCCCAATTACCCTCATTTTATTAATTCACATTGTATGCCTGTATCAAAACATCACATGTACTATATAATGCTAAATAACTATTATGTACCCATAATGACTTAACATACAAAATTGTTTTAAAAATCAAGAACTCAGAATACTCATTGTGCCTACTCATCAGAGAAATGCAAATGAAAACTACCCTGAGATATCACCTAACCCCAGTGAGAATGGCCCACATCACAAAGTCTCAAAGCTACAAATACTGGCATGGATATAAAGAGAATGGAACACTTTTACACTGCTTGCGGGACTGCAGTGTAATACAACCCTTTTGGAAGGAAGTATGGAAAATCCTCAAAGAACTCAAGTTAGACCTTCCATTGATCCTGCAATCCCATTACTAGTCATCTATCTAGTAGAAGAAATCCTTTTATCAGGAGGACATTTGCACTAGACTATTTATTGCAGCCCAATTTACAATCACCAAATTGTGGAAACAACCTAAATGCCCACCAACCCAGGAATGGATATAAACTGTGGTATATATATACCATGGAATACTATTCACCATTTAAAAAGATGGAGACTTTATATCAGTGGTTCTCAACCTGTGGGTCACAACCCCTTTGGGGGTCAAATGACCCTTTCACAGGAGTCGCCTAAGACCGTCCTGCATATCAGATATTTACATTACGATTCATAAAAGCAAAATTACAGTTATGAAGTAGCAACAAAAATAATTTTATGGTTGGGGGTCACTGCAACATGAGGAATTATGTTAAAGGGTTGCAGCATTAGGAAGGTGAACCTCTGCTTTACATCTTTTGTATTAACCTGGATGGAGATAGAACACATTCTTCTTAGTAAAGCATCACGAGAATGGAGAAGCAAGAATCCAATGTACTCAATTCTAATGTGAAGATAGTAAATGAGCTAGTACAAGGGGTGGAGTAGGGGAATGAGGGAGCAGGGAAAGAAGAGGGGGATGGGGTGTCACAGTGTATGGCACACCTCTTGGGGGTGGGACACAATTATAAGAGGGACTTTATCTAACAAATGCAATCAGTATAGCCTAATACTTTGCACCCTCAATGAATCCCAAAAAATGAAAATTAAATAAAAATATAAATAAAAATCAAGAACACCATTGTATTTTGAAATACATCTTAGTATACTAAGATCTCTTCTAGATCAGAACTGATGACAATGATCAGCACTGTATTGTTTACAACAACATAATGGTAGGAAAAAATTATTGCTGCCATTTTACATGTGAAGAAACTGAGGCTTAGAAAGTTAAAGAACTCTAGTTTGAAACTGAGCTAGGGAGCAGGCCAAGATGGCAGACTAGAAACAACCTACACACACCACTCTCAATGAAAGGATTGAATGTTGGAAGTAGATAATTCACCTATGGATGGATTGTACTTAGAGAAATCACTGTGAATCATCAGAGAAGTCACTGGAGACACCAAAGTGAAGGAGATTGAATTGGAGTGATGACTTGGTAGGATCAGAGGTACCTGGGGAAGGCCCTTGCCTGTGGGGAAGTGATAGAGGGAAGAATCCTGGAGCCCCCAACACACACATACACAGAAATTAAAATCTGAACTGTGAGAGGGCTGAAATAAAAAATCTCCCAACAACAGCAGCAAAAAAGCCCAGGACCAGATGAATCCACCCTTGAATTCTAGCAGGCCCACAATGAAGAACCAACACCTATCCTACTGAAACTTTTCAATAACATCAAGAAAGAGGGAATCCTCCTGAACTCATTCTACAAAGCCAGTGTCATCCTGATACCAAAGTTAGGAAAGGATACTACAAGAAAAAAATTACCAACCAATATCCCTCATAAATATAGATGCAAAAATCCTCAATGAAATACCAGCAAACCTAATCCAACAGCACATCAAAAACATAATCCATCACAATCAAGTGGGTTTCATCTCAGGAATGCAAGGACAGTTCAACATATATAAATCAAATAAGATTCGCCACATAAACAGAATTGAAAACCATATCATCATCTTATAGTAAAAACATTCAATAAAATCTAGCAATGTTTTATGATTTTAAAAAGCCTCAGCAAACTAGGTACAAAATAGTAAAAGCCATGTATGACAAACCCACAGCCAGTATCATACCGTATGAATTGGGAAAAGTCAAAAGCATTACCCTTTAGATCTGGAACAAGACAAGGCTGCCTAGTGTTACCACTTTTATTCAACATAGTACTGGAAGTCCCAGCCACAGCAATCAGGTAAAAGAAAGAAATAAAAGGTATATAAATTGGGAAAGAGAAGGTTAAACTACTCCTGTTTGCTGATGATATGGTCTTACATTCAGAAAGCCCTAAAGACTCCTTCAAGAAACAAATAAAATTAAGTAAAGAGACAAATATAATTAAGTCAAGTCTCAGGTTACAAAATTAATGTACAGAAGTCAGTAACATTTTTATACAATAAAATAGCCAAGATGAGAGTCAAATCAAGAACTCAATATCACAATAGCTGCAAAGAAAATAAAATACCTATGAACGTACTTAACTGAGGAAGTGAAAGATCCCTGCAAAAAGAACTACAAAACACCAATGAAAAAGTGACACAAACAAATGGAAAAACATCCCATGGGGGATTGTGGAAGATGGCCAACTGGAAGCAAATTTCACCAGAGGCTCACGTCCAAAGAGAGAGATATTGAACTGAAGTGGATGGAAGCCGAGTTGAGTAGCTGCACACTGAGAGGACTGTGTGAAATACACATCACCCAGGCTGAGTCAAGCAATAAAAACAATAAAGTAAAAGAAAAACAATAGGTACAAGCCCAGCTCCCAGAGGAAGGGAAACCACTACCCCCTAACAGGAGGTCCATGCAGGTGACCAGCCCACCAGTGAACAGGGATCAAAAGTATGCTCACCTTATTCCACAGGAGAGCAGTTGCTAAGTAACAATCCTCCTTCACCATTGAGGTCCTACCACTGAGCCTAGGCCCCATCCCACCTGGCACCAAAGACCAAATATTTTAGTGCAACCCCGAGCATGCAGATTACCCTTTCTCCAGCCTAGTTGCTGGAAGGACCACTCCCTGCAGAGGCTGGAGTGTTTGGCAAGCTCATCGAGAAGCCCAGGAATTCTGCCCTCACCAAGCTGCAGCAGTGCTGCAGTCCTAACTTGGGCAAGGGACAGGGTGAACTGCCCATTTCCAGCCCCTCAGAAATTCTCAGACAGATCTGTTTTCTGCCCTCCAGGACAATCTCTGAGCTTGATTGGGTGTGTGGGGCCAGTGTTTAAGCGACTTCACCAACTGAACTTTGGACCTGCACCCACCCTTCACCTGGTTGTGGCTCTCTGAGCTTAACTGAGTGAGTGGTGCCCAGTCCCTGAGCAACTCTCAACTCAATTTTAGACCTGTACCTCCTGTTGGGCGGCAGCCCCCTAAGTGTAATTGGGTGGGCAGTGCCCACTGCCTGAATGACTTTGAGCTTTGGGCCTACACTCTCTACAGAGTGGTGGCCCTCTGAGCTCGATTGGGTGGATGATTCCTAGTGCATGAGCATCTCTCCTGAACTCTGGGCCAGTGCTGTCAGCTGGGCAGCCCTGTGTGCTTGATAGAGCAGGCAGAGCCAGCACTGGCAGAGTGAATTGGACTGGAACTCTGGGCCAGGCCTGCCAACTGATTCTTGTCCCTCTGGAGACACTGTCTGGGGCTGTGGATTCACGATTCTGCCTTTGTTAGTGCAGTGGTGGTACTGCAACAGTGAGGAGTGGACTCAATAGGGACAACCTATCATATCAATTCAACTAAAAAAGTATAATTAACATACTTTTAAAAAAGAGAAGAAGCTGAAAGTAAATGCCCATGGGGAAGAATTAGCAGAAGAACTCTGACAACATGAAAAATCAGACCAAATTAACTCCCCCTGGGAATGTCAAAAAAAAAAAAAATACAACAGAAAATTCCATCTACAGAGAAACTGCTGAAATGTCAGAAATAGAATTCAGGATATGGATGGCAAATAAGATAATTAGAATAGAGGGAAAGATGGAAACAGAGAACAAAAAAATACTTCAGAAGTTGTCCCAAGAAATTAATGAATTCAAAGACAAAGTCACCAAGGATATGACACAATGAGGAAAGATATAGCAGAACTTAAGGAATTGAAAAGGGTATCCAAGGAGCTTCCAAATACAGTAGAGTCCCTCAGAAATAGAATTGAACAGTGTGAAGGAGTCTCAGATAAAGAGGACAAGACTTCTGAACTATCCCAAGCATTCAAAAAGGCAGAAAAATGGGGAACAAGAACAGAATATTACCTGAGAGAGTTATGGGATCATTCCAAGAAATAAAACATCTGAATTATAGGGATTCCTGAAGGAGAAGAGGATCATTCCAAAGGCAAATTTTGTGCTCCAAGACATTATGGCAGAGAACTTCCTAAGTATTGCAAGAGACAGGGAAATTCAGATAGTAGATAATCTTGAAAAAACATCCCACACTGGTGTATTAGAAGACTCAATGTCATTAAAATATCGATACTGTTCAAAGTGATTTACAGAATTCAATGCAATTCCCATCAGAATTCCAATGACATTTTTCACAAATCTAGAAAAAATAATCCTAAACTTCATATGGAATCAAAAAAGAGCTCAAATAGCCAGAGCAATTATAAGCAAAAAGAGCAAATCTCAAGGTATGACATTACCTGACTTCAAATTATACTACAAGGCTGTAGCAATCAAAACAGAATGATACTGGTATAAAGGTGGACACAAAGACCAGAGGAAGAAAATAGAAAATCCAGAAATAAAGCCATATGGCTATTGATTTTTGACTAAGCCAAACAAAAACACACATTGGGCAAAGGAGGACTTATTAAATAAGTGGTGCTAGGAAAAGTGGATCCTCCCTCTCACCATATACAAAAATTAAGATAGACTTAAGATTTAAATATATGACCTGCAACCACAAAAATCCTAGGAAAAAAATTCGGAAAAACTCTTCTGGACATGGGCCTAGGCAAAGAATTTATGACTAAGACCCAAAAGCAAATACAGCAACAACAAAAATAAATAAATAAATCAGAATTCATTAAATTAAAAAATTTCTGGCCAGCAAAGGAAAAACTCACCAGAGTAAATAGCCTGCAAAATGGGAGAAAATATTTACAAATAATACCTCTAATAAAAGCCCTACTATCCATAATCCACAAAGAACTCAAAGTCAGCAAGGAAAAAAAAAATAAAACTCCATCAAAAGTTAGGCAAAAGACATGAACAGATTTTTCTCAAAATAAAATAGACAAATGGACAATAAACACATGAAAAATGCTCAACAAACATGAAAAATGCTCAACATTCCATCATCAGGAAATGCAAACTAAAACCACAGTGAGATACCACATTACCCACATCAGAATGGTCATTATTGGAAACAAATAAAAAAACAATAGATGTTGGCATGGATGCTGTGAAAAACAAACACGTACAATCTTGACATTACTATAAATTAGTAAAACCTCTATAAAGAACAGTATGGGGCAGCGTCTGTGGCTCAAAGAGTAGGGCATTGAACCTATATACTGGAGGTGGTGGGTTCAAACCTGGCCCCAACCAAAAACTGCAAAAAAAAACCCCAACAGTATGGAGATTTCTCAAAGAACTAAAAGTAGACCTACCATTTGATCCAGCATTTCCACTATGGGTACCTACCCAAAGGAAATGAAGTCGCTTTACAAAAAAGACACCTGCATCTGAATGTTTACTGCAGCACAATTCACAATATCAAAAATGCAGAATCAACCTTAAGTGGATAAGCAAAAACAGAGAATCAACCTTAAGTGGATTAAGTAATAAGTAGATAAAGAAAATGTATATATGTGTGTGTGTGTGTGTATATATATATATATATATATATGCATGTATGTATGTGTGTGTGTATGTATATATGTGTGTGTGTGTGTGTGTATAATACACTATGGAATACAACTCAGCCATTAAAAAGAATAAAATAATGTCATTTGCAACAACTTGGATGAAACTGGATACTTCCTAAGTGAAGTATCTCAGGAATGTAAAAATTAACACTATATATTCTCACTCATAAATGGGAGCTAAATAGTATGTTCGGTTGAACACACAGTAGTCTGGTGACAGATACAATAAAAGCCCTAACTTCAGCATTGTAAAATTGACCCAAGTAACAAAAATACTTGTATCCCCTTAATCTATTCCAATAAAAAAAATGATCTAGAAGTACTGGTGATAGAACTACCAGACTCTTGGCACAGAACAACTCTGCCCAGACCTCTACTCCATTGGTTCTCAACCTTCCTAATGCCGCAACCCTTTAATACATTTCCTATGGGTCGCGACCCACAGGTTTAGAACTGCTGCTCTACACGAAAAGATGACTAAACTCTAGTATGGTTTCTAGCCGGTTGAGGTTATGTTCCCAGAATTATCCCTGCACTGCCTAGATAGAAGGGCAAATGAAGTAGAAAGAATGAAGCAAGGCAGGAGAACGGAGAAAGGACCAAGGGAACTGCAAACAGGTTCCAGGGAACACCTGACAGTTCCCAATGTGTAAAACAGGGAAAGATAAGGCAGCTAAAAAGGGCCCAGCTAGCCTAAACTGGACAATCTCTACCTTGGGTCATTATCAGTGAGAAAACAGATGGGTGTTACCTCTGTGGAAATATCCTTCAACAGATCTGACACAGATGTGAATTATGTCCTGAGGTCAGTTCCTTCAAGGCACCCCAACAACTATCCAGCTTTGGAAGATGTTTGGACAGAGACCATGGTCTAGAAGGGTGGCTGCTCTCTCCACAAGCCATGATATCTGTTAGTTTTGCTGTTCTTCACTTGCACCCTGGTCTTATGGTTTGTGTCTCCTCACTGGGAAACTATTCTCTTCCTATAAGCCACCAAAAGGAACATGGGCATGGAAAGAACTACATGTGACAGTATATCTCGGGATTTGTATCTTTGTTCTCTGGCATCCTCCTTTGTTCTCTGTGATTTAGTCACACTGATCACTTCCAAGTTTTCTAGAACGAGTTGTCAGGCCATTCACTCTTGTCCCCAGCTTGGACCACTCCTCTTTGCTCACTGTGCCTGCCTCATTTGTTACTTATTTTTCAGACTGGACCTAAATCATGACTTTCGTAGATGATTTTCTCCATGGAACCCACAATCATAATTCATTGTCTTTGTTGAACTCTCACACAGCATGCTGTGGTTTTCCTTTATAGAACCTATCATATACTAAGATTATATGTGTGTTCAGGATTCATTTGTGATTTGTTTCCTTCTCCTTCTTTATCACATGCCCCATTACGGCAAAACTAAGTTTTTTGGTCTGGAATTCCAGCACCTAGCTTAGTACCATGCTAAGCATTAAATTCTACAACAACTATAGTACGTATTTAATATTTTCACTGAGCCTCAGATGAGAAGTAACTTGCCTGAGGTCACTCAGTAAGCAAGCACCAGAACAACTATTTATCAGTCGGCATGGAGATAATGCAAATTTACCTGTCATGCACCTTAAGGACTAGCATGAGAACCACATTCATGGGAAGTGCTGTGATCATGCTTCCTAAACACTAAGGTGAGAAGAAGAAATGTTATAAAATAATTCAATAAACCTAATCATAGAAATGATATGCCTATTCATCTATGATGTCCAAAAAGGGCTAACTTGATCAGTCTGAGATTGTGATGTAGAATTTACATCTCTAACCACAGTTTCCTAAATATCACTTAAAATCTCATAATTGTGTATATTTCATCTGCAGATACTTGATAATATAAATTTTTGAAGGGATAAAAAATTTAATTCTTTTGTGTTATACTTCATAGTATAATAATAAAATTAGAGAAATACACAAATTTAATATAAGGCAATGAAAATATTCAGTTTTAATTTATCCACTTATCCTTCAATTGAGTAGTTTTAGAAAATACTACTAATCTGAATAGCCTCACCAACAGAATACCATTGGAAGGTGAAAATCCTCTGTCATAAATGATGAGCTGGAAAACCTCTGACATCAGACAGAACTCAGGACCCCAGTAGTAGTACAACGTTGGCACCTTTATTAGCTCAGAACAAGTAGGGGCTGTCACTCATGAGATTAAAGACACATGGATACCCTGCCAGATGTATTTGTGTTTTCAAGTCTAAATTCCCGAGGGGGCCAACTAAGAACAGGCATGGCAGGTCTTTCCAAGATGACATTTATCTTTGTCCAGCCTTTGCTTTCACTTTTTTCCCCAGCAGTAATTATGTCCCTTCTCTCTGCAGCTACGTTTCCAAAGCCAGACACGTTGAATGAGTGTATAGTGTGTGATGTCAAAAAACTGGACACAGTTTTCTGATAATGTGCTCCTGTATGTGATATGGCAGCCAACAGAGGAAACCTTGCCTCTTCACTCTAGATGTAATAGATTCTGGTTGGCAAACCCAGAATAAGTGTGTTAACCCTGTAGGAAGACTAACTTTACTGTCTCCTATGGATCAGAAATCCACAGACATTTCACCTGGCATTGTAGAGTAAGAGCAGCAAGAAGCACATCCATCTGCCCTAATCTTGGGCACAAGATAAGTTAGTATGGAGGTGACAATAGTAAATGCATATAACAATGGAAGAGTATACCAGGGGAAATTGTGACTTCAGATTATGGCTGGCTTGAGAGGAAAATCTGAGTCCTTCAGGGTTAATTCCTGGAAACAATAAAAATCACTGGGGTAATTTATACAAAAAGAGAATTTATTGCAAATAGACATAGAACTAAAAGTGGTAGGAAGGTAGAAGAATAGGACAACTGAGGACAGTTCTGTTGAGACACTTTAGCCCCATAGTGGCATGTGTAGTCAGGTGAGATTGTTTCAGAGTCTGGGTGACAATTTGACTTCTCCCTTAGCCCAGTTATACTCACTTGTTCCACTTTTCTTTTTTTTAACAAAACATCATACTCAGAAATTATCTCAGAGACTAAACCCAATATGAAACAATAGTTTTTGATTCCTGCATTCAACACTTACTTATCAATCACTAATGAACAAAGTGAGGACCACTCCTATATGATATTACATCCTACTGGAAGAAACACACAATAAACAAATAAATGTACCATGGTGCACACATACAGGCATATGGTTTCTTGGAGATGTTCAGTCAGCAATCAGACTAAGAAACTGTGGCTCTAAGAACTAAGGGGCTACAAATACTGATTTGAAGAAAAGTATAAAGGAGAGACAGCATTCCCTCATATAAAATGGTTACTACTGCTGGGTTTTCTCCTCACAGGATACCTGCAATTTTGGCATGAAGTATGTGTTCACTTTCAGGTGAAACAACAATGTAGAAAAACAGATGAATGGAAAACTCAACAAATCAAAACCATAAGCATTTACTCACGCCAGGTGTCTTAAGGGTCAGCAAGTTGGGCTGGGCTCTGCTGGACAGTCCTTCTACTCCACTCTGTGCTCACTCATATGACTGGGACACGCAGCTCTTCCCCAGCCACATCTTCCAGCAGGCTGACATGACCATGTCTCCACTGATGACAGCAGAGCAAGAAGATGACCCCAAGGTAGGTCCCACAGCTGAGCCCAGAGTCAGAGTGGGTTGGAGGCTGTGCTAAGTCACATGGTACAAGGCAAGGATGCAATGAGGTGAGGAATTGGGGTCATTTCTGCCTGAATTAGGTGTAGCCGTTGAGGGGTAACTTTTATCCAATAGCAGATTATCCTTCTTGGACCATGGGAAAAGTCAGAAACACTTTCTCCGTGTTTGTATTCCTTCATTCTCTGCTGCCTCCTTGGTACAGACACTGATAAGGCTCTGGAGGATTCTAAGGTGAATAAGTTGGCTCGGCTCCCTGTGCCTGATGCTTCAACCCTATAACAGAGAGAGGTTTAAAGCATTAATTTTACTATGAGACAGAGTGTCAGGCTGGGGTTTTAGAAGCAGCGGCAAGTAGCCCAGGCTCCCCCAGGGCTATCAGAAGAAATGGCTCTGAGTGTGGATGGGAAGAGGCCCTGAACTAGGAAAATGGCAGTTGTGTTCCATATAAACCAATAATCATGCTAGCTAACAGGCTGAATACTTACAATATGCCATTCACTACTCCAAGCACTTCAAATACATTTGGTAATCTTCATAACCCTGTAGAGCTAGCATTAATATTCTCATTTTATAGATAAGCTGGGGCTCATAAAGATGCTTGCCCAAAGTCATGAAGAACAGAGTATACACTGGGGCCTGTAGAATGTGAGCTGGCAGCCTGGCTCCAAAGCTCTGATCCAGGCTACCCTTTTAGGAACTTCCCAGCCCCTGTGGGAATACTGAGTGCAGAGAAGACCCTTCTCACAGGAAGTGACACCTCCATTATCTCTTAAGATAAAGCTCCCCTGACACTGAGCGGTCCCTATGGGGGTGGATACCCTCAAGCAGGCCTGAGCCAGTGTCAGTTGTCACTGTGGCAGCAGTCTCCTCACTGCACTCCAAACTCTACTGCCTGCTTCCCACGCTGGGTCTTGGCATACGCATCTGGGCTCCCTCCACACATGCCCCCACCTCTAACTGGGTCCCTGAGGTGTTCCCCAGAAGAGACCCGGGACCCCATGGACATATGGTGCTCAAAAGATTCGTGATTGAAATCTTGGCCTGTGGGAAGGACTGAGACCACTGAGCCCCAAGCTCACACTCATTCAGTGTTCCCTGCTACATGCGGCCATAGAAGATGAACTGGGCAGGATAGGGGGGGCTGGAGTCTCTGACTTGCTCTTCCCACCTCTTCCTATTAGACTGTGGTAGAGTCTAAGACTACCACAGGCTCCATTCCTGACCCCAGCTCTCTCTATTCCTAGCACCTAGAAAGCCCATTCTACATCCACTGGCCTCATATTTTTTGGCCCTCTAACCACAGCCACCTCCCACTGACCCCAAGCACCTACAGCAGACAACAAAATGACCTCCTCTGAAGGTATGGTTTCTATGTGGTTGCACTACCACCTTCTGGGTGTCCTTAGATCCACCACTGGGTCAATATATGGTCCTAGGACCCCACATACCCATGTGGTCTGACATGGGTACAGATTCTTTTTCACATGAACTCCTGGGAATCAGAAGAGTCGGGGGCTTCTAAGGGCCTGGAATGAGGGGCACTTAGTACATAGCTGAGTATTTTTTCAGTTCATGGACATAAGGGGCAGTGCAAGGTATGTTCTATGGCATGTACCTTCAAAAAGGACTGACCCCAGACCAACTAAGTCAGTCCAACTTCAGCCATCCCAGCAATTTCCATTCATGCAAGCTCAGTGAGATTTTCAGTGCTCATTCAAGATCCTGAGATATACTTGCTCTTCCCCCCCAAAACTCAGGAACCATGTCTTACCATTTCAAAATAAACAACAAAAATCCCAGGAAGATCTACTCTGTAAAAATTATAGTACATTTTTATTTAAAATATAAAACGTGGCCAGGCACAGTGTTCATGCTGGTAATCCTAGCACTTTGGAAGGCTGACGTTGGAAGATTGCTTGAGGTCAGGAATTCAAGATTAGTCTAAGTTTGAGCAAGATCCCATCTCCACAAAAAAATAGAGAAATTAGCTGTCTAACTCCCAGCTCCTTAGCAGGCTGAGGCAGGAGGATTCCTTGAACCCAGGAGCTTAAAGTTGCAGTGAGCTATCATGACACCACTGCACTCTAGCCCAGGTGACAGAATCTGCCTTCAAACAAACAATACTGGGCAGCGCCTACGGCTCAAAAGAGTAGGGTGCTGGCCTCATATGCCAGAGGTGGTGGGTTCAAACCCAGCCCCAGCCAAAAACTGCAAAAAAATAAAAAATAAAATAAAATAAACATAGAAGCAGACAGAGCTCCATTCTACAAATAAAACACAATGCAATTAGCACAAGGTTCTGTATGTTAGGATAGGACATGAGAGAAGCAGTGACAGCCACTAAGAATCCATTTGTACAACAGGGAAGCAGTTATTGGAACAGTCAAGAAAGTGATACTGACATGTTTTAGAGGCAGGAGGATTCACCATTCCTCCTGTTTTAGAGGGAGGAGGATTCTTCCAGGAGGAAGAAAAGGCCAGAAAGCAGCTCAACATTAAGGAGCAAGGCCCAGAACTTCTTGGGTGGGTCGAGGGAGGAGGAAACAGCTGTGGGCTCAGCTGGTGCCCACCTGGATCACATGGCTTCCTCCAGAGGGCTTGCAGTTCCACTTGGAAGAGAGAAAATCCAGAAGGTCGGGTCACCCAACCTGAGAAACATGAAGCTCAGAGGCATTTCCCAGAGCCAGGAGCAGCCCGAGCCTTTAGAATAGAAAGAACCTGTCTAAAGGGTTCAGGAAGCTCAGAGCCGTATATTCCCAAAGGGGCCCTTATGCTACCTCCAGATCTCAGCTCCCAGCCCCTCCAGTACAGATCCTCCCCACTGTCACTTCACTGACCCCACTCCTGCCACACTTCTTCCACTCCCACAAAGCTGGAAGCCACCCTGTCAGAGAGGGTGGGGGCCCCAAACCAAAAACGAGGCACATTACAAATACCCAATCCATTCTCTCTTTCCGGTCTTGAGCCTCCATGTGACAGAGATCCAGGGGATATGACTGTGAAGCCCGCCGTAGCAGGATCGCACATTGCCTCCCTGACTGCTAAAGGAACACAGACCAGTTCCTCCTCTTCTTAGTACTCAGGCTCCTCAACCACCAGGCCAGGATCACATCCCTGTTAGTCTGTGTCTCAGACATTCACCAGCAGCTCAGGGATGCTGGGACAGGAGCACATCAGGAGGCCACCCTCACCTGCCCCTGAGGTGGAAGAAAGTTGGACTTCCCAGGTTCTGAGTAGGGTTTTTGTCCCAGCACCTCAGCCCATGTAAACTCAGGCATCCTTGGACCTGCTCTCCTCAGGCCCCAGTTCTAAAGCAGGGCTCTCCCCTACTTCATCTTTACCTGCCACACACACTTTGCTCCTAGAATTATAGCCCTCCCCTGCTCTGCTTGGCATTGCCAAGCTCTGCCCAAAGCCTCCCACCAAAAAGCTGGTTCAGGCTGCCCTTGTGTCCAGAATACCCCAAAGGATATCTTGCCAAAGAACAGACCAGGAGGCACGTTGACCTACTCAATCCCAGTGTACAATTGCTAGATAAATTTTCAGAAGGAAATGCTGTACATTTATTCCTGGCTTCATCAGGGTAATGCAGAAGTACAGTACATACCTTTGACTCCCTCTTTTTAACCATGACCCACTGAGACATGGCTCCTATCACAGAAACCAAAAACTACTCAACACTGGGAACCCCCTAAAGGTGCTGCCAAGCCAGGTTTCCCTGGAGATAAGATTAGTTGAAAACTGGTGTTAGAGCTGACCTGCCTGACACCCAACAGTACCACAGGAGATAGATGGTAGGTAGTGGGGGCACAGACAGGTTTTTAATACAGAGACCCCAAGGTGGAGGGTGTCCTCACTCACCAGCTGTGTCCCCCAGGAGCCAGCAGTGCCATCGGCTGCCCAGCTGATTTCAGGGTTTTGCCTAGAACAGGAGCTGACACATCTGACCTCCTGTCCAGAAAACCCCTCAAATATGTGACTGCTGCTCACAACGTGGACAACACCTACAAATTTAGGCTCTGCAAAGCATTCTGTTCACCAGGGCCAACTCTCCCAGGACCCAGATGACAGGCACACACAACTGTGGATGTAACAAACATCCCGTTAAAATACAAGTACCCCTGAATCCATCTGCTTGAGGAGGCGTTGGAAATCATCAACATTTGTGGAGATTCCCTGGCCCTAAAGAATGAACCAACTGCAGAATACAAATGATTTCCTATAATAACCAAGAAAATCCCATGAAGCTTATGTCTAACAGTTGGATGAAAATATCTCAGATTGTATATGAAGCCAGTACATTGTACCCCATGATCGCACTAATGTACACAGATATGATTTAATAAAAAATAAAAAATTTAAAAAGTAAATAAATTTAAAAAAAGAAAGAAAATGTTTTCCCATGATATATGCAAATAACCATTCATGTATTTAATTTAAAAGGCATCTGAAGTCAGAAAAAAAAAAAAGAATGAACCAACTGTTTAGGAGCAACACAATGACCAGGAAAGACAAGGGTCAAGGCACATTAACAGTGTCCACAGTCTCCAGGTCCCACCCGTAACTCAGAGCCCTCAATATATTTACCCACTGATGCCTGAATTTTCCTGCTTCACACAAACAACTGCTCATACACATCCTCAACACAAAGACACACAGAGCTCAGGGTGTGCTAGTAAACAATAAAATGCTTGCTCCTCTGGGTGAGGTAGAAAAGTCTCAAGGTGTGGTATTTACCTGTAAATATAATCTGATGTAAAATGGTGTGAATAACCCAGCAAAGCTACCAACCTGCATCCTGAGTAGGACTCGCAACTCTTAACAAAATCACACTCCTGGCTCCAGAAAAAGAAAACCCTCAAATACAGTGAACATATATGTATACCTGCTACCTACCCCATGAATACACATATGGACCTCTTCCTACCTAAATGAGGACAGACAAAACTACTCACCTAGAATGTCCACATGCCACTGCTATATATACACACAACCATATATACACACCATATATATACACACAAGTGCCCAAATACAAACATGTACAATGAACACACTGCCCATATGTACACAATGAAAACTCCATAGCATGCCACGGGTTCTCAAAAGCCACACTCTCCAAACAGTTGTTTCACACTTTCCTGCTAAAAAACTACCACATGCAATCCCACAGCACTAAAATACACATGTTCCATGATTCCTGAATGCACACACAACCTACAAAGCCTCTCTGTTTCCAAAGACACACACCAAACCCCCCACATATCCCACAATATAAAACACAGAAGTTCCATGAATTGAAATACCCACACTAGCCACTATCTATTACAAAATACACATAAGTCTATCTCACAAACTCCGAGAACACATACGATCAGGATCACCAAATTCTGCAAGTAGCATGATTCAGAGGATCCCTGACTGTCTTCATATACTCACAAACCCTTTATATACACTCACAATTTATGCATGAATCTATACAATCCACCAGAGATACATACAAAACACAAAAACACCAATGGTCTTTTCACTCTAATAAACATATGCAACTCTCCCAAACTTATAAGTATCCTCAATCCTGAATATCGACGTCCCTCAAAACACTATATGATATCCTATATCCCCTCAACTTTCCCTCAAAACACTATACAATATCCTATGTCTCCTCAACATTCTCCAAACATTCCCAAACACATGTAGAAACACCCTAAAATAATCCCAAACTTAATAAAATGAACAGATAGATAATAAATACTTCTACCTGGATATATACAAACCAGTATAACCACCCAAGACACACAGAAATAACTCTATCATTTAAGAATATACATAAAAACACTTCCAAATCCTACATTAATCTAGCAGGAACCACCTCCCACACCCCCCACTACTAACAAAAAACCATATCACATATCTCAAATACATATATTTTTCCCACTTCCCTGTTTAAATACAGAAACCCATCTCTCCATCAGACAAACACATACTCAATTCCCAGAATATACTAACCCTAATAACCACTCACTGAAAAATACAAACACATAGCCCCAAACAATATTCAGCCAAATTGCTTTGCCCTTGAACACACAAACTTAATATACATGTACCTTTCCTCATGACCCAAATATACCCAAAATTACCTTGCACACTAGAAAGAGGCAAACATACCACCTCATATCTGCAAATAGACATATACCCCACGTATCTGCTTATCCATCATCACACACTCCCAAATAAATAGAAATAACTCCTCTATCTTCCAGAGTACGGAATCATACAAACCCCACCTCACAACTGCACATATTTATCCTACCAGGGACCCAAAATAGGCATAGATCTCCCCCACACACCGATACACCCATACACAACTCCTGAAAATCTCAACAAGGAACACACAGGACCATATAACATGCCCTGAATACAAAACAGTCCTCTTACATCCTCCAAATACAACAGAGCACATAACCCAAAAATACACAAGCATGTCCCCTGACACTGCCCATATGCATAAGCAGATAATGATAATCCTTCCAAACCTGCCATTAGACACATACAAATCCCCAATATTCCTGGGAAAACACACATGGAAAATATAACTCCACTCTCCAAATTACAAACAGTGAAAACCAACTCTTTGAGTACATATTACATCTCACCCCTTCCACATACAAACATTCACCCCTACGCATGCTCAGAAAAAGTCACAACCTTCTTTTAATCCACAATATACACAAGGACACCACCAACCCACACATGTGAATGCACATATCAGATTCTCACCAAACAAATGCATGACAAACTCCAAACTACAATGGCATATATGGACATTCCCAACAGACCTCCAAATAAAGAAGTTGGAAAGGCCACTCATATCCCCTGAATTTCTACAGTCCCCAAGAGGCCCACTCCTACATGTGCCACCACATTTTCAGATACACACAACCACCCCACAAATCTCACACCCTCCCAAATTAAAATCAAACCTTCCTCACATTCTCAAATATACACTGACATCCCCCAACAACTCATGAATACACACACGTGTAATAAATTTTACAGATATAAAACATTTGTACCATACAATGACAAATAATAATAAAATATACACTGCCCTTTATTTTAATTCTATGTAGGTAAATGATTCCCACAGAATGCTCTGGTTGATTTTTCCCCCTCCTGCATCCATAGCCAACCCATGCTTTCAAGTCATCAAAGGACTGTGAATAAAAGCTTAGTACTGAATTTTGATAAGTTGCTCCTCACATCATTGACAGAATTAGAAGATGAACTTTGGTTGATAACTTTATGTTACCAAGTTTCAGAAGAGAAACAATGAGGTTGTACATTAGACTTTATTCACTTTACAATGCTATGAGCTACTTCTTTGCTGACTTGGTTAACGGTTTTGAAACACTCCTCAGCACTGACACTATTCACAATGTAAGAGCTAGAGGCCGGACACGGTGGCTCAGGCCCGTAATCCACCGCTCTGGGAAGGAGAGGAGGGAGAATCGCTTGAGGCCAGGAGCTGGAGATGAGGCTGAGCAAGGGCGAGACCCATCTCTATCAAAAACAGAAACATTTGCCCGGTGTCGCAGCGCGCGCCTGTTGTCCCAGCTAGTCGGGAGGCTGAGGCAGGAGGATCACTCGAGCCCAGGACGTTGACACCGCAGTGAGCTATGAAGACCGCTGCACTCTAGTCTGGGAAACACAGCCAGACTCTGACTCAAGACCAAAAGCAAAAAAAGCAGAGCCGTCGCACACTTTCAAGTTCACAATGCATTATTAAATGTCCCCCTCACTTCACGTCCCAGAAATTAACAGAGCATGGCAAGAAGCCCTACCCGGGCGGTGCCCATTTATTTCCCTGTAGCGCACACTCGCACCCCTGCTAGCGGCCACAGGAGGCGGCCGAGGGACCCAGGCGGTGTCGCCCGGCACAGACTCACCGGCGCCACAAGCCGCGGGCAGGAACAGTGGCACAGAGCAGGTGTGTGCCGACCCGGCAAGGGGTCTTCGCATCCATTACCTTCGCTTTTGGGGAAACTGTAGAAACCTCTGGGGAGGGGCGGCCGTTGGGGAGTCACGCTCGCGCCCCAGCGTCTTCCACAGCTGACCACCCACAACCGACGCCGGGAGCAGTTGGACAGCGACCAGACTCCCTCCACCCCAGGAGCACGTGCGCATGCGCGGAGCGCGGACACCCGGCCCCTGGGACCAGCTTGGAGCTGCGGGCGAGGCAGGGTCGGCCCAGGCTTCTCTGGCGCTGGGCACGCCGCCTCTGTAGACCTACATAATCGCTCCTCTTTAAAACGAGCGCATCCAAAAAGTCCGCTCGTGATGTTCAAAATTGCAAACCTGCGGTCCCCACACTGAGATAACTATCCTCACTGAAAGATTTGGCAGCAATGTATCCTCAAATTACAGCCAATCTTGCATACCCTTTGGACCGCGTTTCTTTGATTCTTGTTCATGCCTTCCAAAGATCGTGTGTCCTTTGTTCCTGGTCAATGTGGAGATTCCAGGAAAGAACAGTTCTGGCAAAGAATTTTCCACCCGGGGAACACTCTGAGAGATGCTTTCTAATAACTCCATTCCTAGAGGGTTTTCCTGCCGCATTTACTTTACTTGGAGTGTTTAATTAATATTAATACATAGATATGTTTCAATAAATGTTGATTCATAAAATTTTTCTATGAAAAAATCGTTCTTATAACTTTGATCAGGACTTGAAAATTGAGCCAATGTCAGATGATACAGCAGGAATTGGAAAAGGAAAAATCCAACTCTTTCCCACCCCCACTTTGTAATAGAGCGCAGAGTCCCAAATGGCATTAAGAAAATAGTACAGAATCAAGCACTTTCTTTCAGGAACCAAACACTGCGGAGGTAATTGATAGAAACGTTTACTGAACATTTCAGGTTTAGAGTCGGGACAAAACCTAGCAATCATGAGGATATTGGACAGGGTAATAAACGACTCTCACTGACAAGGGTGGCAAAGACAAGAACTCAGGGCGCTCGATTTGCATTCCACTGCCTTCCCCTTCAGTATGACCCCTACCACCTTATCATGCAACTGTGCTTTCTTGAGTCAAAATATACTTGCAAGAAAAGAAACGTCTTAAGTCCCAATCAGAGCCTATATTGGAGAGTGATCACAGTGTGGAGCAACCCTTCCAAACATCTATCTCTTCCCTTCCCCACTACTCTCCCACCAGTAGAAACCTGGCAGAGAGTGTCCCAGGAGATTTTGTTGCAGTCCTCCAAAAAACTCATTCCTCATCTCCTTTGACCAATTTCCTCACAATCCACCATTGTCACAAGATGCACATCAGTGTTCTTCCTACCATTTTGACTCTGATAACGTGACAATGATTCCGAGTATGAAAATATGAATCCAACAAGTTTCCTTTAAAGGGCTGCTACACTCATTCTTATGCGGAGAGAATCATATGCAATGCTGACACTGGATTCCTAAGAACAAGGCAGTATAAGGAAGACAAGAAACGAGCACGCACATGACCTCAGACTGGCCAGCTAAGTTTTAGGCAGGAATGGATGGGTGTGAATGGAGCTTGCACATTGGTAGATAGAATCCTGGCTGGTCTCAAAGGGGACATCCATTGTGAGGGTAGCACATTTCTATCACCTAGAGAAACCAGAGTCCTAGGAATTGTAAGCTTCTTTACCTCGGGGAAGGAGAAAAAAGTATTCCACCTTTCTTTCCCTTACAACTGCCTCTTCTCCCACTAATCCTAGAAGCTTGAAGGGCAATGGCTATTCCAAGCCCCATGTCATCAAAGAAGCCTGCGTATTCTTTTTCTGCAACTGTCGTGTTTTGTGAGTCTCCTTACTGCAAATTCTCATTCTTATAGGCATGAGTAAACAATAATAGCTTAGTATGTTACAATTTTCCACAGAGTTGCCAAATAAAATTCAAGAACTCAGTAAAATGTAAATAAAATAGATAAGTGATGAAAAGATTGTTAGTAAAAGTATATTTCCAAGACTGCATGGAGCACGATTCTAAAAAAAGTAATTCGTTGTTTATCTGAAAATTAAATTCAACCTCATGTCCTTTATTTATATTTGCTAAATGTGGCCACCCTTTCGAGTATTTTTAATTTTAAGTGACTGCATAAATAGAGTATGGAATTTATAGTTAATAATAATTTCTTTTATATTTGAAAAATAACTGGAAGAGAAAAGTTATCATGTTTCCCACCCAAAGAAAATAGTAATATTGGAGATAACAGGGCAGTGCCCGTGGCTCAGCGAGTAGGGTGCCGGGCCCATATACCAAAGTTGGCAAGTTCAAACCCGGCCTTGGCCAAACTGCAAAAAACAAAAAACTAGCCGGGCGAAATGACGGGCGCCTATAGTCCCAGCTACTCGAGAGGCTGAGGCAAGACAATCGCCTAAGCCCAGGAGTTGGAGGTTGCTGTGAGCTGTGTGACGCCACAGCACTCCATCGAGGGTGATAAAGTGAGACTCTGTTTCTACAAAAAAAAAAAAAATAATATATATATATATATATATGAGATAACAGATATGCCAGTTACCCTGATTTGATCATTACACTTGGTATATGTATACAGGTATCAAAATATCACATGTACCCCCAAAGTATCGAAAAGAAAGAAAATGCAGTAGAAACAATTATTACAAAAGGGACTGTATAACTTGTCATTCTACAGATCTAACCTGCAGAAATAAAGGAGCCATGTTACACATACAAACACAATCATTACAAATATCAGCAAAAATACTGGAACATATAACTTTGTCCCAGAAATAATATGAAACCATTCTTTTAAAATTGTTTGCATATGCTTTTATTACATAATACATGTCTGAGAAGAATAACAAGGAACAGATAACACAGGTTTTACCTTTGGTCAAGGAAATTGGGTGGCCACAAGAAAGAGGTAAGAGGAAGCCTCATCACTGCGTATTCCATTTTGCACCATTTGACTACTGAGCCACACAAAAGGACTGCTTGCTTAAATGTTAAATTAAAATTATTTAACATTTTTTTTTTAAATGAACGTTTAACAAGATAATGTTCTGAGAAACAACATGAAGGGATTTGTGGTCTTGATCTCACAGGCAGCACAGCCCTTCTTCCATGGGCTGAGGCTGCCCATACAGTAAAGCAGGCCTACCAGAGACTGCAGAGACTGCAGCTGGAGACGGGGCTCAGGCACACAGGGCTGCTTCCTGCAGAAAGAAGTGCAAAAATGCCCAAAATGCCCTGGGTCTGCTGAGATCATGCTGTTTTCAGACACTCAGTCCTCTTGCCTCTCTAAGAACCTGTATGACTCAGGTAGAAAATGAATCCTGAATTATGTTCTGAAATTGCAGCCACTCCACTGCTGCAGTTGGTCAAGAGCCCAGCCCCACCGGGGAAACGTAGGGTGGCTTGAGGGATACAGGAGTAGACTTACTGATGAAGAATTGGAGTAGGGGACATCAAGTAAAACCTGCAGAACCATTTACAAATTGCCTAAGGAGGGGCGCATGGATGGTGTTGCCAACCCTCTAAATGGAAGGGAGCTCCGGGTTCTTGCCCACCTGCCAGAGTACTTCCTAGAATGTTGGTCACACACCCCCTCCAGGACTGCTGCCGGCCACCCCTCCCCCACTATGGAATGCCTGGGAGTCCTGCTGTTCCACAGCTGTTTACGTTCAAACTTTGCCCAGCTCTACTTGGTTTGAGTATCTGTTGAGACAGGTCACACTCTGGGTCCTGCCCTTGACTTTTCCTATTGAGAAGGCTGCCAGACCACTATTATCAGTGCCCGGCCTGCAGGGATGGCTTCAGAAAGAGGTAAGTCTATAGGGGAAAGGTGAGTTAGTTACCAGACAGGCTGCCATCCCTCAGACTCACAGTTGAAGCTCTCCCTGGACACGGCTGATGAGGCTGGAGAAAAGGAAGGTGCACTCAATGCACGTTGCTTAGATTATCTCACCTGGGAAGTCCATGGCCACCTAAGGCTATTGCTGGGGAGGACAGCTTGTGGGAGGGGGGACCAAGATACCTGGGGCAAATGTACCATCCAAGGGAAAGGAAGGAATAGAA
The DNA here is from genome assembly GCA_963574655.1 of Perodicticus potto. Classification (NCBI taxonomy): domain Eukaryota; kingdom Metazoa; phylum Chordata; class Mammalia; order Primates; family Lorisidae; genus Perodicticus; species Perodicticus potto. The sequence continues at coordinate 61,475 of CAUYRH010078662.1, forward strand.
GTACTGAATAATTCTAAAAGGGAGATTGGCCACCTCGACTTATATTTGTAGAGAGATGTGAGATGTGTGTTGTAGTCACAGGGAGGGTTACCAGGCACAGTCTGAAACCCTATGTCATTTCTTCAGATACCTGGAGTTTGTCCTATGATATTGCTCTGAGAGATTTGGACTGCAGTTTCCTAGATCTTTGGAGAGAGTGGGGAGAAATGGTCTCAGCCAGAAAACTGTTCAGTGGCTAAGCTACGATGGGGTCTGCCGTAGCATATATATGTACTCACTGAGAGTACATATCCCCTCAGTGAGTGGGGCTGGAGGTTACTGTCACTCTATAGCCCGGGGCCTCTCAGTTCCCTCCCCCTGTAGATAGCTGCTCATTGAGTTCTAGGTAGCTGTTGTCTCTGAATCAACAAGGGTGGGGCAGCCAAGGGATCCAGCCAGCACAGGCCATGGGTTTCCCTGAATTAATCTAAATTGTTCACCCTTTTATGAATACTCAGGTCTTCAGAACCGCTCCACCTTGTCCATAGCTCCTGGCCTAATCCCTGCCTTTTGTTTTACTATAGATAAAGATTTACCTCAGATTCCATCTGCAGTACTTTGTGAATGGAAAACAGAGGTGGAGGGTTGTTGGTTTTGAGTGGAAAGTTGTGAAAGGCTGGTTTCCTCTTCAGTAGAGCAAGGAACATGGCACACAATTTAGAATATGATCATCTCTAATTATTATTATCCAAAGTTAGAATGGGTATCCTGATTCATTAAGTCAGTGGTTCTCAACCTTCCTAATGCCTCCTAATACCATGACCCTTTAATACAGTTTCTCATGTTGTGGTGACCCCCAATCATAAAATTATTTTCATTGCTACTTCGTAAGTGTAATTTTGCTACTGTTATGAATTGTAATGTAAATATCTGAAATGCAGGATGTATTTTCATTGTTACAAAGGGGTCACGACCCACAGGCTGAGAACCACTGCATTAGGTGCATGAGCTGTGGGCCTTGTTGACATTGAGTAGAGTCTCCTTGAGATCGCAGTGAACAGATGTGAGTTCTGGACAGCACCTGGCTCCTGCCTGGACCTTTGTAGGTCTTTACATTCCATTACTAGGATCTCAAAGAGGAACAATCACAGATGGCCTCCTTTCCCATGACCCATTCTAACATGACCAGGAGCCGCATAGGTCTCTGGAAATGCATCCTGACAGCCCCAATGTTGCCATTTCCTACCCCTGGTCTAATCCTGTGCAGCCACTGCTGGCTGTGCAATGACAGCACCGAAGGGCACTCAGCATCTACTTCACAGACCAGTTCTCTGAGAACAGCGCTTCCTCAGTGGGGACAGGGGCACCAAGCACGGGGACAAGGTGGCTCAAATCTGACCCCTACTCAGCACTTGCTGTGAGTGGTGCGAGAAGCATCTGCACACTGGGGGCAATGTGTTCTGGGGTGAGGATTCCTTGGCACTGATTCGAAAAAGATTTATTACAGTTCTTTTTGTTCTATTGTGTCAGGCTAGGATTGAGAGAGGGGATTATAAGAAACATGAGGAAGGAAGACCGAAGACGAGAAGGGGCCACAACCTGCCAGTGTCACATGGGGCATTAGGGGTCCTAGAACTGTCCATGGGAAGGTCTCACACACACCGGTGGGCGGTCTGAGAGGTACTGTTCCTCCCAGCAGAGTCCACCCTGATCCATGGCTCAGGAGAAGCCTGTAAGGTTGCCAGGTTGTCTTCCAGGCATCCCTGGGGGCTCTCACAGGCAATGAAGGCTCTGGTATTCCTTCTTGTCAGATAGGATCAGGGGCTCTCGGTGACTGGGAAAAGTTCTCCAGTGCAGTAATTCTCAGAGGAACAGAGCATCACATTCACTCAGGGACCTTTGCAAACCATGCCATGTCCCCTTGCCATGTGGCACCCACACCTCGCTGTTATCTCCCACTCACTCCCTGGGAGCCACAGAGCCTCCCTCCGGATTGCTGCTTCTCCTCCTCCATTCACGCTTTCCTTTGTCTCCACAGCATCCTCAGTGCTGAGACCGGACCTGACCCTGCACCCTGATGCATCCATGCCTCCTTTCACAGCTCTGCCCTTTCACCCACCCGGTCCCAGCCCAGCACTCGGGCCACCCAGCGGACAGCAGCCACCATCCCTTATGACTGCAGTGTTCCCTCCCGGAAGCCCCTTCGTGCTGTCTACTCTGCCCAGGACACCTCTGGTGGCAGGAAATGGTACCTGTGGCCCGAGTGGGGCTGGAACTTTCAGTGTCATTCTCCAAGTCAGGTCAGAAGGGGAGCTGGTGCAGGCGCCCCCCAATAAGACCTTTGTACTACCTCAGGGCCCCCTCACCTGGAGTGCTCCAGGGGCCTTCTGCACAGGTGCTCAGGGACGAGCTCCACTACTGTTGTCAGCTCCTCCGGTGGAGACCATAATGCCTGCCCCAGTCATTGGCAGCGCCCCGATTGTTGGTGGTGTCTCAGCCAGCGTTGGAGGCTGGATCACAGGCCTTCCTCGCCCAGTGCCCTCACCAGCGGTCCACCTGGCCCCCATAGTGTCTCCAGTGAATACCGGGCTGCAGCCCCACAGGGTGTGCAGGGAGAGCAGCTTGCCCATCTCCCAGGCCAAGGCCTCACAGGATGACTCCTGTAACCCCAAGAGCGTCTACGAGAACTACCGACGCTGGCAGCATTTTAAGTCACTGGCCCGGAGGCACTTTCCGCAGAATCCTGATACTGCAGCTTTTTCCTGCTTCCTCATGTGAGTGTCCTCAAGGGAAGCAACTCATCCAGGAGAACACATACACAGAGGGACATAGGAGGTCAGGAGGGGCTATTCAGGTGTCCTAGAAGGGTGTTTCTGAAGGCTATGGGTCACCCTCTGGGAAAGTGTCTTCTCAGCCACATTCATGTCACTCCAGTCATGACATCCTTCGGGTCCTTTTCTCAGTCAATCGCCCCGCATCCTGTGAGTCCAGCCAATCCTTATTTTTCAATAATTATCATGTCACAGTTTATAGAAGTCTAAAGGTCTCAAGGGGTTCCTGAGGTAATGCTGGCTACAATTCGTGTTTAGGTTTCTGGGGCCACGCACTGACTTCTCCTTTTGAACTTTCACCCTCCTGCATAGCACCCAAGTGTCTGATGGCCATGAGGACATCACCTGTGGGTGTGTGAGAAATGCATGCCCTCCCCTTTTCCTGGGCCTTCCCGTGAGCACAGAGATGTGGCCAAGGGGCACACAGGGTCAGGCTTGAGCCCCAAAGAAAAAGATTGTACTTCACTTTCCTGGCAGCTCAGAAGATGACTTGAGCTGATTTATGATGTGCTTAGCAGGGTGCCAGGCACGTGCTGTGCTCCTGAAATGATAGCAACTATTAATATTATTAAGAAGAGGATAGTGCTCTCCAAAGTCAATGTCTCAGCAATAGTGCGTGAGGGAGCCCTGAGCATAGCAGCCCAGGCCAGGATTGTGGGGAGTGTGAGGCAGCAGCTCAGGACCTGGAGCACTTTGCCTTTCACTCCTCGGTCTTGACCCTGTGTTTCCCACTGACAAGCACATCCCACGCTGCTGGGAAATGTGTCTACATTGCTCCCACGCCAGCTGCTCTCCTGGTGGAACCACTTACCTGTTGTATGAAAGGAAGTGTCCCGCAGTCTTCATACCCGCCAGTCTTGCTGGTCCCCACAGCAGAGTCCCTGGTGTGCTCAGGAGCCTGATTGTCTCCGTCGAGGCACCCAGGCCTGGCACATGGGCACACAGTGGCAGAGGCATCACTCTCCTTAAAATCTGGACACGTGCTCCTGCGCCTCACACTCAGGGACTCTGAGGCTGTGTCCCCAGGTGCTGCTTTCCACAGGATGCTGATTAAATGCTCCGTCCTAGGGCCCCAGAACCTGGGCTTTAAGCCCCACTTCCAGCTCATTCAGTCCAGCACCTCAGTTATCTCTGGCTGCCATAAAAAGATACTGTACACTCGGTGGTTTACATGACAGACATCACGGTCTCAAAGCTCAGGACCAAATGTCCCAGATCAAGGTGCCAGCAGATTTGGTGTCTGGTCAGGGCTCTTCCTAGTGGAGATGGCTGCCCCTGGCTGTGTCCTCATATGGCTGAGAGAGTCAGCTTCTTCTGCTCTTCTCGGGGCCCTGATTCCATCAGCAGGTCCCCACCCTCATGGTATGTCTACCCTCCTTATCCCCTAAAGTCTCCCCCACCAAATACCCTCACATTGGTGGCTGGGACTTCAGTGTGGGAAAATTGGGGGAAACAAACCTGAATACTGAGTGTGACATTCAAGAAAGTAATATGAGGACTCAAAGGGAAGATGCAGAGGGGAAAACGCACAATCCCCTCAGTGCTGATGTTTGGTAGTGGGAGGGTGAGGAACTCCCACTGGGGAGAGACAGGACAGGGACAGATGGCAGGAAAACAGGGGGAGGACAGAGGGATGTATGTTGGGCCTGGTCAGCTTGGGGTGGAGGGTGGGCTTGTAGGCTGTGACTGACCCCACTTGCTTACAGCCCAGTGCTTCGAACCCTGGCCCGGCTGAAGCCCACCATGAACCTGGACGAGGGCCTGTGGAGGGCCGTGCAGGAATGGCAGCAAAAAAACAATTTTGATCGAATGATCTTCTATGAGATGGCAGAAAAGTGAGTCAGGGATCCTGGACTTGGGGGCTGAGTTGTGGGGTGAGTGTGGGTGACAAAGGCAGAGCTGTTGTGGTGGCTGGTCGGTGCAAACTGTAAGGAGGAGTTTAACGAGCACAGGCCCTATGCCATGCCCTGGGCTTCCTCAGGAAGCTGCTCCCTCCTCCTGGGATTTTGGGTATATCAACCCTCTTATTGAGGAAACTCTGGCCTGACAGGTCTGGCCATGGTGGGAACAGTCACCAGCACAGCCCAGTGGGCCTCCTGCAGTGGTGGGGGCTGTGGTAAGGCAGGCTGGTGACTATTGACAGAACTGGGCTCCACAACTCCTCAGGAGAAATTGGTCATCTGCCATCCCAGCAGGGCATTGAGGAGGTTAATCGGGAAAGCCAGTGTCTCAAACACCCAAGAATGCAGCTCTGGCCTTCTTGCCTCAGCTTCTCGGCAGGGCCTGTGTTAAAACATAAAGACAATGAACAACAGTGCTCAGAGGAAACCAATGCTCTCCTCTCAGCTCACCCTCCATCCCTCCAACACCTCCTGGGCCCCAGTCCCCTGGGTTTTCCTCAGGGCTCACAGTCCAGCCTCAGGATTCCCTGGTGTCTTCTGCCATAATAGCATCCCTGGCCCACCTCTGGCTGTCAGTGTGCTGTGGAGCACTGGGCAGGGACAGGAGAGGTCTGGAGGAGGGCCCATGGTCAGGCCCTGCCTGGGTCAGAGAGGCCTGGGCCAGACAGCCCTGATATGGGCCTACACGTGCGTGGGCAGGAAGGCGTCCCCGAATCCATGGTTCTTCCCTGGGGAGAAGCTCCCTCTGGGACTGGACCCAACCAATGCAGGGACAGCCCACCCAGGCTACTTCTTCCACATCTCTATAGTCAGCTCCTCCCTGGCACTGGCTCCAGGGGCCTGGCCTCCCTCTCAGCAGGGCCTGTGCCTCCCACCCTCCAGGTTCATGGAGTTTGAGGCTGAGGAGGAGCTACAGCTTCAGCAGTTGCAGTGGATGAGGGGGTCTCAGTCCCTGCCTCCACCAGCCCCACCAAGGCCTGATCCTCAAGGGCACCCAGGCACCAAGGTTGTCCAACGTGCAGGTGAGGCTTCCCACATTCCCCTAGGAGCTACCAGGGAACAAAAGATAAAGGGACCAGGGAGGCCATTGGACCCACCTCCCAATCTTTTGTTCAGGAGGTTCATTGGCTCTTTCAAATCAAACAGTCCACCATGAGCGAGGGGGCTCAGCCACCTTTGGTCGTGAACTGGGAATTGACCTGGTCAGGTCTTATTGGTACAGTCTCCCCAGCACATCCAGACCTAACACGCAATCTGCCCAGGGAGCAGGGACTGTTTGGGGAGGGTACCCAAATATCAGTGGCCCCAAACTTGCTGACACATGACTCCGTCTCTGATGTGCCCTCTCTTGCAGCATGTCCTCTCTGGGTTGTGAAGCTCAGGTTGTCCTGCCCAATCCTGGACAGGATTCCTGTCCCTGAGTCCCCACCCTCCCCAGTGTGGTGTCAGGGCATGCTGCTGATCCTGCCACACCATTCTTTTCCTTCTCCACCTCAGTGGTCCTTCCCAGGAAGGCTGACACCAAGGCCCGGCCCATCCACCTGCCACCACCCACTCCTCAGCAGTGGCCACCTGAGATCAAGGCACCCAAAGAGATCCCGCCCGAAGCTGTGAGGGAGTACATGGACATCATGGACAAGTTGCTGGGGCCTCCCTGCGGGGACCTAGGGAAACCCGATGCACAACTGGAAGAGAGCGAAACAGACCAGCCCCAGGATGAGTTTGGGACCTACCCAGACCCGGGACTCCTCAGCTACATTGACAAGCTGTGCTCCCAGAAAGACTTCATCACCAAGGTAGGAGGCCTGGAGTGCTGGGCTCTGGAGGATTCCAGGGAAGAGCACTCCCAGGCCCTGCAAATTAAGTTCTGTGTGTGTGTGTGAGAGAGTGGTGAGTGTGTATGTTACAGCTGTCTGTGCCTATGTGTATGTTACGACGTGTATGGGGGAATGTGGCTGTGCATGTATCCATCTGTATTCCTGTATGTCTGTGTGTCTCTGTGTAGTGTGTGTTACTATGTGTTGGTTTGTGTGTATTTGTCTCTTTGAGAATGTGTGTGTATGTGTGTGTGTGCAGCTGCTGGTTGCAATAATATAAAACAACCCAGTGGTGTGCACTGGGATGTGGTGCTGACTGCTTTCGGCATCTCCTCCATATCCCCTTGGCTCAAGATCCTATCCTGCCAAGGACACTTATGCTCTCTCTCTTCCTTCTGCTCCCAGGTGGAGGCTGTGATTCATCCCCGATTCCTGTATGAATTGCTTTCCCCAGAAACAAACATGGATTCCTTGGCCCTAACCCAGGAGCTGGAGCAGGAGGAGGGGCTCACCATTGACCAGGTGAACTGGGAGATGGAGTGACACCCAAGGCAGAGAGGGCCACTTGGGGAAACCAGTATAGTGAGGGAAACCAGGGGACAGAGGAACAGGAGGGCCACTTGCTGTTGTCATCCCCTGCCCTGCCGAGGTGCATGGCTTGCTGAGGGGAGATGAGGAGGAGCGTGGACAAATGCAGGTGCAGATCACTAGGAAGGAGGCCAGAGGACAGAGAGGGAGGGCAGGAGACAACTGCAGTGAAGCCCAACAGGGCAGCTGGCAGAGCCACACACTCTGTCACTGACATGAAGCTAAGGGACCTGTCACCTTCTTTGCCTTCCTCCCAAATGCCAGCACCTCCACCGCCCTCTCAGCCCATCCTCACAGCAGGTGCAGGGCCAGTAAGCCATGGTTTTCCTTCCCCAGCTGGTGGAGAAGCGCCTCTTGGCCTCGAAGGAGGACCAGAGTGTGGGGGCAACCCCGAATCATTGTGCACCCCAGATGGAATCAAGTCCTTCTAAGTTAGCAGCTGGCCAAGGTGCAGAGAGAGACAGCCATGGCCCCAAACTAGGGGTTGGTGCGGAAACCTGCCCAGCACAGATGGCTTCCCGTGCCCAAGGACACAGCAGAGTGCAAGCTGACCTACTAAGGCCTAAGGGCCCTGCTCTCCTCTCTGAGCATCCAGAGTCCCCCAGGCTGAGGGCCACCCTGCCAACTTCTCCTTTCCAGGGCCTCAAACCCACCTCCCTTGGCCTGGGGACCAGGGATGCCTTGGGTCTCCAAGGTGCCTCTCCTGTTAGGGAGACATTTGGGGCAGGTGATGGCTCCAGTGAGGATGAGGAGGAGCTCCCAAGCCTGACCTTCCTTCTGGCTTCTCAGCACAGGCTGTTGCCCTGGGGTCTATCCCAGAGCCCTGTCCCTGTCCAGCCACCATCTGCTCAGAGAAGAGGCCTCTGCCCCGCTACCCTTCCAGTGGCCAAATGTAACAAGCAAGTGCTCTCTGGGGACCAGTTTCATGCTGAGAAGATGGCCTACCCAGGGCCTGAGCTTGAAGTCTCTGGGGGGCAACCCCTGGTGCTGGGACCTGGTCAATCCTCACAGCCTCAAAAGAGAAGGGGTGACCCATTTGTTTCTGGGATGAAGAAGAAGCAGCGCTGTAGCCAGTAGAGACAATGGGATGGCCAATCCAGTGGCCCCTCGCTGCATCCTGCAGCCTGAATTGCCAAGGGCACCAGCTAGTCCTCAGCTATGGGAGTGTGGGTGGATGGAGGGACCTCCAGGGGAGTGGGTGGATGGGGTGAAGGGCAGTGCCCTGGGGTGTTTTGTGTTAATATGAATAAAGAAAGTTTTGTTCAAAATGTTGTCAGGGCTGCTGTCCCTGTACTGTCACCTGTGCTGCTCAGGGAGTGAACACCATGAGGATAAGGAAGGACCCACCGATGCCAAGCGCTGGGGATCCATAGAGCCCCCCTGTGCTCCCCTGCAGATGCAGGCTGGCCATGCAGAAGCTTCTGTGCTGGAAGCTCTGGCAAATACCCTAGATCCCTTTGTCACATACAGGAGCTGGCATCTGCTCGGTGCAGTAGCACATTAACGTGTACAGAGGTGGTAGCTCCTCCTGAGTCCCAATCAGGACAGGGCATGGGGCAACAGGTGGAGAGATCAATGCAGAGTCTAGTCACATGCCTGTGTCTGGGATATGACAGTGGGCGGGAGCCTGTCAAGTCCCCCTGCAGCATGTCTGGGCAGGACAGAGTCTTTTCCATCTGAGTGAGGAGACCCACCTTGCTGTGGCTTGGGGACTGACCTCAGGGCCCCTCCAGATTTTGCACGGAGCACCCCACAATTCCCATCCCCAGTGATAACTGAACTTTTGAGTCGAACTGCTGTAGATAAAGATTTGAATTCACAAGAAACAGTTTCTTCCTGAAACACTATACCCACCAGTCACAAGAATAACCAGTTCTCCAGGAGTATGGTCACTTATGGCATATGGTGGCCACAGGTCTGGTGGGAGCTGGGGACAGAGGCTGAGAGGGCTTCAAGTCAGCTACCTTCCCATTAGGCATGGGCACAGACCACACCAACAGAGCAGGGGCTCCCCGGGATGTGACATTTGGTGTCTTGGAGGTTCCTGAAGGGTGGGTTCCAGGTGGTTGCCACAGGTAGGAGATGAGGAATTGATAAGGCGAAAGGCTGAGCCAAGGGGCGGATGCCCCCTCTTTTCCAGGACTGTCCTGTTCCCCCATCTCTGCCAAATTCCGCTCATCCTGTGCTTGTGACTGGACTCTCCACCCCTTCCTCCCAGACCACCTCTCAGAATGTCTGACCTGGCATGGCCTCATTCCTTCCAGGCCAACCTCTTCTCAAGGTTCTAAGTTCTGATTCCTCTTTAAGGGCCTGTGAGAGATGGGGACAGCTGTGATTCCTGGGGCCACCTGTGACTCACAGCTGTGATCATGGCTATGTGGGGTAGTCCAGCAGCAGTGGCAGGTAGAGCACAGCTGTCTATACCAAGGTGGTCTTACCCTTCTGCTGGGTGACAAAAGGAGCCAGATCTAAGCTCTCACCTTCCCCATCTGCCCACAGAACCTGCCAATCAGCCAGACATATTGTCCTCCACCACCTTTCCTTCTCCTATTTCTTGTGGACAGCACCCATGTCCAGCCTAGCCTCTATGGCTTTGGGAAGGACAGTTCATTCTTGGCAGTAATTGTTCTCACTGCCACCCCTTTTCTGTTCTCAGGTTTGTCTCCACATAGAGAAGGGGGCCCAGAATTTGTGCTGGGCTTTAGACAGTAGGGTATGAGCCTGTACTCATGACCATAAGGTCCGGAAGCTTGTAGAATACCACAACATTCAGATTCTAGTGGGATGGACATCCCCACCTGTGACATGAGCCTACTATGGTATCCAGCTGAGCAACATCACCAAGCACCCAGGGCATCAATGGCATGTGGAGGCCATTTGTCAGGGATGGGCAACATCTCAGTCACATCTTGGACTCCTGAACTGCTCCTCACCCCCTTGGCTCTTATCTGCCCCCATCTTCGTTTTGGCTAAATACTCCCCAGGAGGATGCAGAACCTGTGCTTCCTCCAACTTTGTGTCCCCCCAAACCCTGCAATCCACCTTGAACCTGCAGAGTGGGGCCGACTGGTGGGCTTTTATAGTCTAAATGTGTCTAACCCCAAATTTCAATGTTGAAGCCCCCACCCCAGATACAATGGTATTCGGAGATGGGACCTTTATGAGGTAATTAGGCTTAAACAAGGTCATGAGGGTGGATGCCCAGTACTGACAAGAGTGTTCAGAGAAGAAGAGGAAGAGTCACCAGAGCTGTCTCTCTGTCTCCCACCTGAGGACAGAGTGCAAGCCAGGAAGAAGGCCTAGTCCAGAACTTGGTCACACTGGTGCTGTAACCTCAGACTTCCATCCTCCAGACTCTGATAAATACATTTCTGTTTGTTAAGCCTCCAGGCTATGAGACTTTGTCATAGCAACCAAATATGACCAGGACAAGATTCATACAAGTACTGTGTATAAGCTATGAGTCAGGGAATCAGAGGACTATAGTAGAATCTGCAAAAACTGACAACATCATGGCATTGTTTCCCTAAGGGAAATCACCATGCTCACCCAGCAAGTGCTCTGTTTCATCCCGACACTCTCCCAGATGCTTTGCCTCCCCATCTACTCATGGCCTCTCCATGGAAACCCTATGAAGAAGTGAAGCTGAGTCAGGTCCCACTCTAGAATCTCGTGCCTCTGGGAAGCACTGGGTGGGCTTGTCCCCAGAGCCCTCCTCCTTTCCCGTGCTTCAGCCTCCTGGAGAACTGCAACTGACAACAGGAGCAAGACCAGCCCCATAAACGACAGTGTTGTGCTTTCTGACCATGGCCAGGATGGACCAGATCCAGGGGGCTGCCCTTTTGTGGCTGCACTTTTACTCCAACTTCACAACTACATGGCATCCTTCAGGTGCCTGTGCACTGGGCAGTATTGGTGAGAGTTGCCTCATTTGGGGGATCCTGGACAAGCACCTGATAAATAGACAGGCCTACCTGAGTCTGACTATCATTCATCGTCTGCTCATCCCTGAGACAGACTGTCAGGAATCACCACTACTGTAGTGTACCTTGTGTGAGGGACTGAATAAGCCCTTTCACTGAATTCTCAGATGTCCAAGATGTTTGTGTGCAGACCCATACCCCTTGAGCACATTTTAGGCAAATGTATCAAGATTAAAACTGTCATAAATGATGAATCATTTTCCATTTCCATCTCAGTCCCCCAAAAAAGAAACTGCACTTCTTATGCCATAGTGCTCCCATGGAATTTGCTTTGTCTTAGGTCATCCCAAAAATCATGCTTCAGGCACTTGTATCAAAAGTATGGTATTTGCATAGAGAGTATAGGGGATTAAAAGATAGTCTCTGGGAAGCTCTTCTGTGAAGATGGCCAACTGGAAGCAGCTTCCGTGAGAGGCTCCTATCCAAAGGGAAGGATAGCATTCAGAAAATGCCCAATTAAGCAGAAGACTGGGAACCCAGCTGAGAGAGAAGTAAGAACTGCTGGTCACCTCTGCTAAGGTAAGCTGTGACTCCAAGAAAGCTTCAGGTACAAAATTCACCTGAAAAGAAAACTATCCATCTCCTCCTCCAAGAAAGCTGTGGTCTTTTTGGGTTTTTTTGTTTGTTTGTTTCCTCTCTTTTTCCTCTTCATTTGCTCCTGCGGGTTTTCTACAGACGAGCAGTGAACTGTGGACCTCTTGTCTCACCCCACAGGAGAGTGCTGTTGGAAGTGGAGACTGTTTCCCCCCGAGAGAACTTGCTGTGTCTCTGAACACTCTCTCGCTAGGCAGAAAAATAGAACTAAAGTTCTCCCTGCCATTCTGAACTTCCAGTGCACCCTTACCCCCCTTACCTGATAAACCAGAAGTCTATCCCCTGCTGAGACTGTAAGAGGAGGTTCTCAAGCAGTATACACACTCCTTGTTGGCCAGACCAAGCACCTCACCCCACAAGAGACTCCAGGGGATGCACTGAGCTTCCCCCCCCATCCGATCACAAGGCCAGAATCTCTGCCAAGTGCTGCGACTCCAGCCCGTGAAGGTGGCACAGCCCATGGCCAGGGACTCCGCTGAGTGCGCACCAGCCCCCAGCGAGCTAGGCCGCCCAGGCAGGGGGCACCACCCGCCACCAGAATCTCTATCGAGCACATAACCCCCTAGAGAGCTTGGCCGTGGGGCAGGCAGCACCAACAGCCACCAGAGAATTGGCTGAGCATGCGCAACCCCCCAGCAGGCCAGGCCACCAGCGCAGGCAGGACCACCCTCCACCAGAGACTCCACTAATCGTGCACGACCTCCACGTGGGCCTGGGCACCCAAGCCCTTCCCAGTCAGCAACGCCCTTGCCAGGGGCTCAGGGAGCTACGCAACCCACACCCTCCCTCCCCTTCCCTCTCCTTCCTGCCTCCACAATAGACCCGCCCATCTGGCCAGGGTCTCGGGAAGCCACACAACCTCACAACCTCCCTACAGAGCCCTCCCTACCTCTGTGTGGAGCCCTCCCCCGGGCCAGAGACTGCTGGACCCACGGGCTCTCTTTGCCAAAGTCACCAGGCACCAGGCAGTCCCAGAACAGAGTGCACCTTCCCCAGGCTTTCTGCTGGTTCCATGTGTACCACGCTCCACTCCGGAGTTGCTCCCCAGCCAAAACCCCCTAGCTGGGGAAGCCCCAGAGGAGCTACACAAGGTCACTTCCTATAATTATCCAGCAACAATAGAGTGATCCCAACAGGGTCCAATCTTGGAGAGACACCTCTCCAACCCTGAAGACGGCCAGAGACAAAAGTGAAAAACAATCATGAGGCGGAATCAAGGGGAAAACTCTGGAAATATGAATAATCAGAGTAGATGAACTCCCCCAAGGAATGAAAAGGCAGACACAACACAAGATCCCATGCATAAACAAATGGCTGAGATGTCAGAAATCGAATTTAGAATCTGGATAGCAAATAAGATCAACAGAATGGAGGAAAAGATAGAACTAGAATTTCAAGCAGTAATCCAAAAGATGTCTCAAGAATTCAACCAATTCAAACACAAAATGACCAAAGATTTTGACATATTGAGAAAAGAAGTTGTAGCCCTCAAAGATTTGAGAAATACAGTAGAATCCCTCAGTAACAGAATGGAGCAAGCAGAAGAAAGGATTTCTGACATTGAAGACAGAGCTTTCAAATGCTCCCACAAGCTCAAAGAGGAAGAGAAATGGAAGACAAACACAGATTATTCTCTCAGAAAGCTCTGGGATAACTCAAAGAAAACCAATATTCGTCTTATAGGAATACCTGAAAGTGACGAACTGGCTTCACAAGACACAGTATCCCTTCTTCTTGAGATTATGAAAGAGAACTTTCCAGACATGCCAAGAGACTCAGAAATTCAGAGAGCAGACAGTTTCAGAACCCCAGCATGACTCAACCCAAATCAGACATCCCCCAGGCACATCATAGTTAACGTCACTAAAGTTAATATGAAGGAGAAGATTCTGCAAGCAGCCAGACGCAAGAAAACCATAACTTACAAAGGGAAGAACATTAGAATAGCTGCAGATCTCTCTGCTCAAACCTTTCAAGCTACAAAAGGATGGTCATCGACTTTTAATCTCCTAAAACAAAATAACTTTCAACCCAGGATCCTAGAGCCAGCCGAACTGAGTTTCATTTATGGTGGAGAAATTAAATACTTTAATGACATCCACATGTTGAAGAAATTTGCCATAACTAAACCAGCTTTCCAGGATATTCTCAGACCTATCCTCCATAATGACCAGCGTAATCCTCCACCACAAAAGTAAACTCATTCAGAAACTTAAGTTCAATTTCCAATTTCCACCATGGCAAAAGGATCAAAAATGCCCAAAGGATCAAAAATGCCCACTGGACATTCGAAAGGCTTATCATTATTCTCAATTAATGTAAATGGTTTAAATTATCCTCTAAAGAGGCACAGGTTGGCTGACTGGATACAAAAACTCAGGCCAGATATCTTCTGTATACAAGAATCTCATCTTACCTTAAAAGATAAATACAGACTCAAGGTAAAGGGATGGTCATCTATATTCCAGGCAAATGGAAAGCAGAAAAAAGCAGGTGTTGTGATCTCATTCACAGATACAATAGGCTTTAAACCAAACAAAGTAAGGAAGGATAAGGAAGGACACTTCATATTTTGTTAAGGGTAATACTCAATATGATGAGATTTCAATTATTATTTATGCACCCAAACAGAATGTGCCTCACTTTATAAGAAAAACTCTAACAGACATGAGCAACTTGATTTCCTCCAGCTCCATAGTAATCAGAGATGTTAACACTCCTTTAGCAGTGTTGGACAGATCCTCCAAAAAGAAGCTAAGCAAAGAAATTTTAGATTTAAACTTAACCAACCAACATTTGGATTTAACAGACATCTACATAACACTTCATCCCAACAAAACTGAATACACATTCTTCTCATCAGCCCATGGATCATACTCCAAAATCGATCACATCTTAGGTCACAAGTCTAACCTCAGCAATTTAAAAAAA
>CAUYRH010078665.1:0-16566 GCA_963574655.1 Perodicticus potto
ACTACAGGCGCCCGCCACAACGCCCGGCCTTTTTTGGTTGCAGCCACCATTGTTGTTTGGCGGGCCCAGGCTGGATTTGAACCCGCCAGCTCAGGTGTACGTGGCTGGCGCCTTAGCCTGCTGAGCCACAGGCGCCGAGCCTGGGATTGGGTTTGAACCTGCCACCTGTGGCGTATGGGGCTGGTGCCCTACTCACTGAGCCACAGGCACTGCCCAAAACTAACTTTTTTTTTTTTTGTAGAGACACAGTCTCACTTTATCGCCCTTGGTAGAGTGCTGTGGTGTCACACAGCTCACAGCAACCTCCAACTCCTGTGCTTAGGCGATTCTCCTGCCTCAGCCTCCCGAGAGGCTGGGACTACAGGTGCCTGCCACAATGCCCGGCTATTTTTCTGTTTTTGCAGTTTGGCCGAGGCTGGGTTTGAACCTGCCACTATCGGTATATGGGGCCGGCGCCCTACTCAATGAGCTACAGGTGCCACCCCAGAGTGCTGGGATTATAGGTGTGAGCCACCATGGTTGGCCGCATCCCATTATATTTGTGCCAGCTGCTTTCTGTGGTCAGAATTAGAGCTAGAACCTGTGAACCTACCCATACCAGCATATCCACCTTTAGTGGTAGGGAGCAGTACAGAAATTGGAATATTCTAGAGTATTCCAGAATAGTGATAACCTTTAGGCTAGAGTCTACTCAGTTATGGAGTAGACCAATGGCATGGAAGTAGAACACAGGTAAATGTGGGAACATGAGTGATCACAGACCATATCAGACTGACACGTCCTACACATTTAGCTCTCACTTAGCTAAGACTCCCTTTTGTCGACACCTCAGGAGCACCCTGAGGAAGGCGCGGCTGTGTGTCCTGGGCCAGTTCTCCTGTTCACTGTTTCTCCGTTTCCTACTTTGTTAAATGGGTACTAGCAGCAATCACCCCAACAGTAGCTGTGGAATGACAATGGGTGATGTTGCTGTGGAATTCCGAGTGTATTTGTGAGGGTGCTGGGCCTTTTACCTGGTATTCAATCAGTGTTGGCTGTGACCATTTAACCATTCCTGTGATTGCTGACTTTTGATACAAGAGGGATACCATCTGGAGTGGCTGAGGGAGTAGACAGTGGTCTCCTTCTAGGGTATTGTGGGTTGCTTTTGCTTATAAGCCCTTTGGTTCTGTTCTCCTTTTCAGTGCACATAGTGCTTTGGTAGAGACATATGGTGTCACAGGTGCTCTGCTAACCGAACAGATGCTTACAGGGTGCCACTAGGAGGTCCTATGATCACCTCACTTTATGGCTAGGTAAACTAAGACACAAATGGTCCAGGGGCTGGGAGGCTAGGATTTGAACCCAAGGATTTGCCCTCTTTGAGTCTCCAGGATTTCTCTGGTTTGGGTTTTTTTTTTTTTTTTTTGTAGTTTTTTTTGGTTGGGGCCAGGTTTGAACCTACCACCTCTGGTATGTGGAGTCAGCGCCTTACTCCTTGAGCCACAGGCACTGCCCTCTGGTTTGGGTTTTATTTATTTTTTTTGAGACAGTCTCATTTTGTCACCCTCAGTAGAGTGCTGTGGCGTCATAGCTCACAGCAGCCTTAAACTTTTGAGCTCAAGTGTTTCTTTTGCCTCAGCCTCCCAAGTAGCTGGGACTACGGGCAGTTGCCACAATACCTGTCTATTTTTAGAGATGGGGTTTCACTGTAGTTCAGGCTGGTCTTGACCCTGAATTTAGGCAATCCACCTGCCTTGGCCTTCCAGAGTGCTAGGATTATAGAAATGAGCCACTGTGCCTGGCCTGAGACGAGGTTCTTGGGATCTTTCTGCCTCTTGACAGCCTCTTTTCTTTTCTTATTTTCTGTTTTTAGTAGAGGCAGGGGTCTCGTTCTTGTTTAGGTTGGTCTTGAACTTCTTGAACTCATGAGATCCTTCTGCTTCAATTACAGGCATGAGCCACCGTGCACTGGCCTAATAGCCTCAGTTGTTTTTTTTTTTTTCTTTTTTTTTTTTGAGACAGTCTCACTATGTTGCCTGCGGTAGAATGCCGTGGCATCACAGCTCACAGCAACCTCAAACTCTTGGGCTTAAGTGATTCTCTTGCCTCAGCCTCCCAAGTAGCTAGGACTACAGGTGCCAGCCACAACGCCCTACAACAGCTATTTTTTGGTTGCAGTTGTCATTGTTTAGCAGGTCTGGGACAGGCTCGAACCTGCCAGCTTTGGTGTATGTGGCTGGCAACCTATTCACTGAGCTATGGGCACTGAGCCAGCCTCAGTTTTCTTAAAATAACCAGACGAGCCATTGTTTACTGTGCTGGTCCCCATGGTCATGACTGTCACCTGAAATTGGTCTTTTCATGCCCAGCGTCTGGTAGTATGAGATCTCCTGCCCATTTGATGACAGAGGGAACATTGGACATTTACTTTGTGTCCTAGTTTTAGGCTGTTCCCTTCTTGGATGATGAGTGGGCAGGGATGATGGTGAGGTAGTGCTCAGAGGAGCAGGTGCCTATCTGAGCTGCTGGTGACAGGCTGTATGTTCCTGGCTTTGGGCAGGGAATGGGCTGTTGAGGAAGAAGACGCTTGTCCCAGGGCCACCTGGCTCAAGCCGCCCTACCAAGGGCCAGATAGTAACGGTGCAGCTACAGACATCGTTGGAAAATGGCATGAGAGTGCAGGAGGAGCCGGAGCTGATGTTTACCCTGGGCGACTGCGACGTCATCCAGGTGGGGGCTGGGGCAGGGGGAGGAGGGGATGGGGTGGGCACTTCACGAGGCCTGGCCCCACCTGATCCCTGGCTGTCCCTGTGCACCCCAGGCCCTGGATCTCAGTGTCCCACTCATGGACGTGGGGGAGACGGCCATGGTCACTGCTGACTCCAAGTACTGCTACGGCCCCCAGGGCTGGTGAGAGTCGCCCGTGGTGTCCCAGCAGGGGTGAGGGGGTGGGCAGGGTGGTCATCCCCTTTGGCTCACCCCATCCACCTGCCCATTTAATAGGAGAAGAAACAGGTTCTAGGAGAGGAACTCACCAAGTCACATAGCTTCAAGGTGGCATTTTACTGAGAAGGTAGTGGCGGTGGGAACAGATCCAGGCCTGGAGCCCTTTCTCACCTGCTCCTGAGCTAACACGGGGACTGGGGTCGGGTTAGGGATGGGGGCTACCAGGTCTGAGTGCTGCCTCTCCTCCACCAGCAGGAGCCCATATATCCCCCCACACGCGGCCCTGTGCCTGGAAGTGACCCTGAAGACAGCTGTGGATGGGCCAGACCTGGAAATGCTCACAGGGCAGGAGCGTGTGGCCCTGGCCAACCGGAAGCGGGAGTGCGGCAATGCCCACTACCAGCGGGCTGACTTTGTGCTGGCTGCCAATTCATATGACTTGGCCATCAAGGCCATCACCTCCAGCACCAAAGGTGACCACTGGGTCAAAGTCTTGCCACCTCCCTGACAAAGGCATCCATGCTTAGTGCCAGAAACCTCAAGCCACAGGGGTCCTCAGACTCAGAACATTTTAGAATAGTTCAGATATTGGGTAGATACCCACCCAACTATCTGATGCATATATGTGGTATATTCCAGACTAGTGGAATGTTAAGAAATGCAGATAAATGTCTGGATGGAGGTGACTGCAGACTGTCAGTCCATGTACCCCTGGTTTAGGCCCTCGTTTCCTTAAGGCTCCATTTTGTAGACACCCCTCGGGAAAGGTGCAGCCCTTGGTCCCCTGTTAGAGATAGGAAACTGAGGCCAGAGAAGCCTGAGGTACCCCAGGGTAGAAGGCAGCCCTCTGCAGAGGGTAGGTTGGGGACGGGGGTTGGTGTGTGGTAATGGCTGCTGTATCTGAATACTGTCTCCTCTGCAGTGGACATGACGTTTGAGGAGGAGGAACAGCTCCTACAGCTGAAAGTAAAGTGTCTGAACAACCTGGCGGCCTCACAGCTGAAACTGGACCACTACCGTGCAGCCCTGCGCTCCTGCAGCCAGGTGCTGGAGCACCAGCCCGACAATATCAAGGCGCTGTTCCGCAAGGGCAAGGTGGGCTACACAGGCTGGTCCCCAATGCTGGGTATGAGGAAGTCACAGGCATTAAACAGCTGAGCTCTCTGGGGTATAGGTGGAGAAACTAAGGCCCAGGCAGGTGTAAGAGAGTAGCCTGGATCACAGCAATTCATAGGCTGAGGCCAGATCCAAACCTTGAGTCTTAGGTCCCTACCTCTGGCCCAGTGGTGAATGCTTCTCAAATATAACCCTCTATGGCTCCTATTTTCCTAGTCATGGCCCTTGGAGCCCTAAGCCATCTGGTTGTCCTCTACCTCTCTCCACCCTACCCAGCACCCTCTCTGCTTGCTGCACATGCCCGGTCTTTCCCACCTCAGGGCCTTTGCATGGTCTGTGCTCTACCTGAGATGTTCATACCCTAGGTATCCTTATTGGTCCCTCCCTGGCCTGGTTGAGGTTTGCTCTGTTGTCACTTCCTTTAGAGGCCCTTCCTGCCCTCTCCCCTGAATTCATTTCTGAGTCACCATTTCAAGTAGTATTAGAGGTGACATGCTGCTTGTCCCTTCTAAGAAGGTAGGGGTTTGGTCCATCTCCTTCATTGTTTAATCTCCAATCCTGTAAACAAACAGGGCCAGGCTTACAGTAGATACTCAGTAAAAGTGTTGAGGGAGTGTTGGGTGAATCCAGCCTGCTCAAACTTGTTCTTAATTGTTTTTACCCGCATTTCTGCTTGTCCTCACAGCATCCCTGGACAGGGGTTAGGGATGGGGTGGGGGTGGCCTTTCAGCATCTTTTAGCAGTAAACCAAAAACTGAGACATAAATGCTAGGTCACCTGGTATGTTTGTGAGAGGCCTGGTCATTTATTCCCTCCAGTCACCATTTATTAAGTACCTGTTATGTGCAGAGTTCTGCAGAGAAGTGGGAGGAAGAAGATGCCACTCCTTTTTTCAAAGCCTTTGTAATCCTCCGGGGGGCAGTATCCTCCTGGGGGTAGCAGGAGTAGTTGCTAGAGTAGCCTCATACAAGTTTGGACCTGCTGGTTGAAGGTGACAGAAATCTGCCCATACAGGTTCAAGCAAAAAAAGAAAGATTGATGGCTCATGGGGCCAGGCTAAGCCCAGAGAACCTTGTTTCAGGCATGGCTGGATACAGGTATTCAAATGTCCTGGGCTGTGATCACTGCTGTAACCTTCCCTCTCAGGCAGATGCTTCCCTCAGGATGACTCCAATGGCCCCTTCCTCTACCCCCAGCTCTCTGAAAGCCCCAGCTGTCTATTTTCCTCCTTAGCAACAGATCTTCCAGTGGCACCGGCATAATCTAGGCTGGTTCTCATTGACTGACTTAGGTCACATTCCTGGCCCTGAATCACTGTGACCAAAGTTTTAGAAATGTCCATTTGGCCTGTCTAGGCAGCTGAGGTAGTGAGGGGAGGAGACTGTAAGGCAGGTACCTGGATCTCTGGCTCAGGGTGAGACAGATACACAGGGAAGGAGCATTTTGGGGGAGGATGCTAAGCGAGGCATGGCACTCGGTGGAGTCTGAGGGCTTGGGAACAGTGTCGGGGCGGGGGGTTGAAACCCGGGGCTATTGTTGGAGATAGATTTGGGGCTTGTGGTGGGGGCCAGGAGCTGGGCAAGGCTCTGTCTCTTGAAGGAGAATGAGGCCCAGCGTGGGTCCAGTGTGATGCCACCTCCTTTCCCCACCAGGTGCTAGCTCAGCAAGGCGAGTACAGTGAGGCCATCCCTATCTTGAGGGCAGCCCTGAAGCTGGAACCTTCCAACAAGGTGAGCAGTATGGGGGAAGAACCCTGGGGACTTGCCTTACTGGGCTGTCTGGGAAGTCCCTCTTGTGGTCTGCCCTAGGGCATCTTCTTTTTCTTTCTTTCTTTCTTTCTTTTTTTTTTTGAGATCTCACTTCGTTGTCCTTGGTAGATTGCTGTGGTATCACAGCTCACAGCAACATCAAACCCTTGGGCTTAAGTGATCCTCTTGCCTCAGCCTCCTGAGGAGCTGGGATTCCAGTCCCCAGTCACAGCACCTGGCTTTTGCCTTAGGTCTTTCTTGCTATGGCTTTATGTAGTGTTCCCATCTGGGCAGTAGAAGAGAGTGGGCAGCTGAAGGGCCTTAGCCCAGCTTGCTAAGACCCTCATAACTGCCACCAAGTCAGTCTGGGCTCACCCTTCCAAGGGGCCTGGAGGCCAAGGGCAATGCCATAGTGGTTGATCTATGCCAGTGTCCTCCACCTTCCTCCCTGAATTTTCCTCTTTCCTGGGCCATCCTGTGCTCTGCCCCATCTACCTGCTCCCTAGGGGGATGGGGTCAGTAGCATCCATTGTCCATAAGCCCAACAAGGAGTAGGCAGAATCCCCATATTTCAGCAGTCTCAGCATCCAGGGGAACTAGGGTCCCAGAAGGGCAGAGCATGAGCAGTGACAGTTAGGTTGGCTGCCATGTACTCAGCCCAACTCACACCCACCTCTTGCAGACGATCCATGCAGAGCTTTCAAAGTTGGTGAAGAAGCACGCGGCACAGAGGAGCACCGAGACTGCCCTGTACCGGAAAATGCTGGGCAACCCCAGCCGACTACCTGCCAAGTGTCCTGGCAAGGGTGCTTGGGTGAGCTGGGGCCAGAGGTGTGGGGGGACTCCTAGAAGAGCAGGCAGGAGCTATAGGCAGAACATGCCTAGCAGAGATATTTTATGCATTTTGTAAACATGGGTGTCCTTGGCAATTGGGCTATGATGAGCAATAATGGGGACACAGAAAAGCCACAGCCCTGTGTGGCTAGGGCACAGGAGATGGAAGTCAACCTGGAGGGCTGAGGGTGGGGAATGGAGGCTTTTCCAGGGCAGTAGGGGAAGTGTCCTGAAGAGGGAAATGTTTGATTTGGGTTTTACTGTATGAGTAGGAGTTTGCCAGGAGGCAGAAAAAGCATGGTCAGGCAGTGATTTGCTGGAAGGCCTGTTTGGCTGAGTTGGCAGGTGAGGCCCCAGAGGCCAGTCTTAACTGCCCTCTAGCCATCTTTTCCCTTTCCTTTGTTCACAGTCTATTCCATGGAAGTGGCTGTTTGGGGCGACTGCTGTTGCCCTGGGGGGCGTGGCTCTCTCTGTAGTGATTGCTGCCAGGAACTGACTGCCCAGGTGGCTGCCAGCCCCTTCGTGCACCATGAACCATAGACCCCACCCTGCATTCCCTAACTCTCCCAGGCTCCCTGCCCTTTGCCCTCCCTGGCCTTGCCCCTCCTTCTGGTTGGGGGCAGTAAGGATTGAGGGGCCATGCAGCCCAGTGAGCAGGAGGCATTGAGGCCCTGTAAGAGGAAAGCCAGGTATGACCAGGGCCCCACATCCAGCCTGGAGGGAGGGGGGCCCTCATTCCTCCAGACCCTATTCTCCCCCTACAGTCTCCACCCTCCTGGTTGAGATCTCAGCCGGGCTGGCCTCAGTTTCCTCTTCTTGACAGGCCGGGGGTAGTCCTTCCTCTGTCTTTTCCCCTACTGAGTGCCAGCCTCTCATGCCCCACCTGCTGCCCCCTGTCCAGGCTATCCCCCACACCGTGAAATAAAGCCTCCCCGCTGCACTTCACTGGGTCCTGAGCCTTCTTCTGTCGCCACTTGGGGCTGCTGGGCCAGAATGGCCTATGAGGTACCCAGAGTCACATAGCACTGTACACGTGGCTGAGCCAGGGAGTAGCTGGGGATTTCCTATCTGGATTCAATAGCCCTGCTTGAGAGAGTAGGAAACTGAGGCCTGGAGAAGGGAGGTAATGTAGCAGGTAGAACCAGGTCCAGAGTCCTGACCTTATTGAATCTTGCAGGAGTGCATGTCTGGCTCTCCCTGTGACCCTAGAATTTTGCCAATTGTACCTCTGTCTCTTCCTGAAGTCCATGACCCTGGTGGGTTCTAACTTAAGGCTGCCACGTGTATTCTGTGGAATCACACCTTAATGGACATGCTGCAGAGGCAGGGTCCCTCAAAAGAGACAGATGGAATATGAGGAGGTTGTGGGGGCCTGTGAGGGGCCGTGGCTGGGGGACCATGAGGGCCTCTCACTTTCTCGGGATGCTGTGTGCTGAGAGACTTCAGCCACCATGGGGTCTACCTGTGTCTGGGCAGTGGCAGGATTGATGCTGGTATGTCTAAGATTGAAGAGGATGGGCACCCTTGCTCTCTGGGCCAGGGCACAGGATATCACATGAGAAGGGGCTGAGCATGCTAGCTCAGGTCTCTATTCCTCTTTTTCTTTATTTTATTTTATTTTATTTTTAGAGACAGAGTTAGTGAGCCAGGCCCTGCATGCAGGGTTTTGGACGGCTATGGGAGAAGTCAGGGTTGATTTTAGGAGCTCTCCCAATCCCATGTGGTGTACCCCACAACTCAGGAATCTCATAAATGTTGCCTAACCACAGCCAGGAGCAGTAGAGCCAGCACTGGGGTCTCTGTCAGCCCAACACTGGTCCTCCTTACTACTGTTCCTTCCTGCCTCCACGAATGAGGGGATCCCAGAAAGTAGACCACCATGGGCATCTGTGCCCTTATAGCTTGGGAGGATAAGCCACCTGCCATAGCCACTCAGCAGGAGGTGGCAATTGGGCCTAGAACCCAAATTTGCACCCTACCCTTCTGAAACTACTTCCAGACCCTTGCTCTCTGGGCCAGGGCACAGGATATCACATGAGAAGGGGCTGAGTGTGCTAGTTCAGGTCTCTATTCCTCTTTTTCTTTATTTTATTTTATTTTATTTTTTTTTAGAGACAGAGTCTCACTTTGTCGCCCTTGGTAGAGTGCTGTGGCGTCACAGCTCACAGCAACCTCCAGCTCTTGGGCTTAGGCGATTTTCTTGCCTCAGCCTCCCAAGTAGCTAGGACCATAGGCGCTTGCCACATGCCCAGCTATTTTTTTATCGTAATTTGGCCGGGACAGGGTATGAACCTGCCACCCTTGGTATATGGGGATGGTGTCCTACTCACTGAGACACAGGTGCTGCCCCCCACCCCTTTTTTTTTTGGCAGTTTTTGGCTGGGGCTGGGTTTGAACCCACCACTGCCACCTCCGGCATATGGGGCTGGCACCCTACTCCTTTGAGCCACAGATGCCACCCCTCTTTTTTTTTGAGACAGTCTCAAGCTGTCACCATGGGTAGAGTACTGTAGTGTCACAGTTCTCAGTCTCTTGGGCTTAAGCGATTCTCTTGTCTCAGCCTCCCAAGTAGCTGAAACTACAGGTCCCCATCACAATGCCTGGCTATTTTTTTTTTTTTTTGTTAACAGTTGTCGTTGTTTTAGCAGGCCCCAGGCTGGGTTTGAACCTGCCAGCCTGGGTGTATGTGGCTGGCACCCTACCCACTGAGCTACAGGAGCTGTCAGGTATTCCTTTTCTTAAAAAACCACCAGTCTGGGCGGTACCTGTGGCTCAAAGGAGTAGGACACCAGCCCCATCTACCAGAGGTGGCGGGTTCAAACCCAGCCCCGGCCAAAAACTGCAAAAACAAACAAAAAACAAAAACCCACCAGTCCCATGATAATCCATTAATCCAGGAATGGATTAATCCTTGTACGTGGGCAGAGTGCTCACAACACAGTCCCCTGGAACATCTGTGAGGAAGACTTTCTCTTCCCTAGTGTGGTGCTATAGGACCTTTGTCAAAAAACCAACCGGCTCCACATTTACAAGTCTTCTGGACTTTACTTTTGCCTCAGGTTTATTTGTCCCTTTGGCTTATCCAGTGTTCTCTGCTCCATACTGAAGATCTCTATGTCCCCTTGGTGGATCCCATGCTGTCTTGAAGACTGTATGGCTTTTAGCAACACCGGAACTGAGCGCTGTGTATTGCCCACATTTGCTCCTGTACTCCATGGTTGCTTTGGTTGTTATTATTAGCAAAGCAGAGGCCCAACAGGTAGGATTTGGCCCAAATCACCTGCCTCCAAAGCCTGCATTCTGTCCATGAGCCATTCCACACCCTGCCCTCTGATCTTCACTTCTTCAACCCTTTGTCATGAACTTTTGTTGTCCATACTGGGGAGAGGCCTCAGCCCCCAGCATGGCCCTTATGACCCCTCTACCCTGCATTCAGGGGGACAGTCCAGGGCCTGAAAGCCTTGGCAAAAAAGCGGGTGGTTTCAAGAGGGACTCTGTCCAACCTGGGCCTTGATGGATATTAAGGACTTGTTATGGCCAGGGAATGAGGAGGAGAGAGACCTGAAACGGCAGGGACAAAAGGGTGAATTTTGTGTGCCCATTTACTCAGCCATCTTTTTTTTTTTTTTTTTTTGATAGA
Source organism: Perodicticus potto (assembly GCA_963574655.1). Classification (NCBI taxonomy): domain Eukaryota; kingdom Metazoa; phylum Chordata; class Mammalia; order Primates; family Lorisidae; genus Perodicticus; species Perodicticus potto. The sequence goes on from CAUYRH010078665.1 coordinate 10,267, forward strand.
GCCTTAAGCTGTCACCCTGGACAGAGTGCTGTGGCATCACAGCTCACAGCAACCTCCAATTCTTGGGCTCAAGTGAGTCTCCTGCCTCTGCCTTCCAAGTAGCTGGGACTACAGGCGCCCGCCACAAATCCCGGCCATTTTTGGGTTGCAACCGTCATTGTCGTTTGGCGGGCCCAGGCTGGATTTGAACCCGCCAGCTCAGGTGTACGTGGCTGGCGCCTTAGCCCGTTGAGCCACAGGTGCCAAGCCCAGCCATCTTTTTTATTTGAGACAGAGTCTTACTATGTGGCCCCTGGTAGAGTGCTATGGCGTACAGCTCACAGCAACCTCCAGCTCTTGGGTTTAGGCGATTCTCTTGCCTCAGCCTCCTGAGTAGCTGGGATTACAGGCACCTGCCACAAGGCCTGGCTATTTTTTTGTTGCAGTTTGGCCGAGGCTGGGTTCGAACCCGCCACCCTCGGTATATGGGGCCGGGGCCCTACTCACTGAGCCACAGGCGCTGCCTCTGGCTATTTTTTGTTGTGGTTGCCATTGTTGTTTGGCAGGCCAGGGCTGGGTTCGAACTTTCCATCCCCAGTATATGTGGCCAGCACCCTAGCCGCTGAACTACAGGTGCATTCTATCTTCAGTGGTCTGGACAAGGTGGGACAGGGAGCCAGAGCATCCAGGATAAGTGGCACTGCAGTTGTCCAGAAGGTACCAGAGGCCTTTGGCAGGTGGCAAAGGGCATTCCTGGCTCCTGACACAGTGTGTGCAAATATGTGCTGGCTGGACAGTGCGTGGCATGTTTGGAAAACACTGGCATGAATTGTTTTTCTTTCATACCAAAACATTTAGCAATGCCTCAAGTGTACCTGGCCTTGAACAGTGATTCAGCTTGGCATTTCCCTCAAGGGATAGCTCCCATGGGCTGCCAGTCGCAAGTGAGCACCACAAAAGGAGCTTTGTATATATATAAACAGGGTGACCCATACATGTCCCCATCTTGTGTCATCTTCATGGGACAACTTCCCAAGGTCTGAGGGAGGTGCCATTATTATTCCAGTTTTCTGGATGACCAAACTGAGGAACAAAGAGGGGAAGTCATGTCCAAGGCCACACAGGGGGAAAAGGGCAGGCTAGAGTCATTGTCCCCATCACAGAGCTTACCCAGTAGACTTTTATGTGTCAATGGGCCACCACGTGGTGATTAATTGGTTTTCAATTTCTTTTGTTTTTGTCTATTTTTTCTTTTGAGACAAAATCTTAAAAGAAAAAAGAATCTCTCTACCCTGGGTAGAGTGCTATGGCGTCACAGCTCACAGCAACCTCAAACTCTTGGGCTTATGCGATTTTCTTGCCTCAGCCTTCTGGGACTACAGGTGCCTGCCACAATGCCCTGCTATTTTTTTGTTGCAGTTGTCGCTGTTTTAGCTGGCCCGGCCAGGTTCAAACCTGTCAGCCTCAGTGTATGTGGCCGTCGCCCTACCCACTGAGCTTCCAATTTCTTCACTTTCTTTTTTTTTTCTTTAGAGACAGAGTCTTACTTTGTCACCCTCAGTAGAGTGCAATGCCCAGCTATATTTATTGCAGTTTGGTCAGGGCCAGGTTTGAACCCACCACCCTTAGTATATGGGATTGGCGCCCTACTCACTGAGCCACAGGCACCGCCCCCTGCTTTTTTTTTTTTTTTGGAAACAGTCTCACTATGTCGCCCTCAGTAGAGTGCTGTGCTGTCGCAGCTCACAGCAACCTCAAACTCTTGGACTTAAGTGAGTCTTTTTTTTTTTTTGTAGACAGAGTCTCACTTTATCACCCTCGGTGGAGTACCATGGAGTCACACAGCTCACAGCTCCTGGGCTTAGGCAATTCTCTTGCCTCAGCCTCCCAAGTAGCTGGGACTACAAGCGCCCGCCACAAGTCCCGGCTATTTTTCTGTTTTTGCAGTTCGGCTGAGGCTGGGTTTGAACCTGCCATCTTCGGTATATGGGGCCGGTGCCCTACTCAATGAGCCACAGGTGCCACCCCCTTAAGTGATTCTTTTGCCTCAACCTCCCAAGTGACGGGGACTACAGGCACCCTCCACAACGCCCAGCTATTTTGTTGTTGTTGTTACAGTTGTCATTGTTGTTTATCTGGCTCGGGCTGGGTTTGAACCTGCCAGCCTCGGTGCATGTGGCCTGCGCCCTAACCACTGTGCTACGGGGGCTGAGCCATGGCTTCCAATTTCTTAGATGACCTGGTTCTTAGAGACTTTTGGAGAGCCTGCCAATGCCTAATGATTCTTTTCCTTACTGTTCTTGGGGTCTCATTGAGAGTCACTGGGAATCAAATGTAAAGTGGAGAAATGCTTGTTGCCAAGTAGTCCAGCTCATGCTTACCTCTCCAAATCATCCCTTATCTTTACCTTTCCAGGCCTCAGTTTCCTCATCTGGCAGATGGCTCCAAACCACTACATCCACTCTAATGGGCACCCGAATTATTAAAAGCTAATAGCATATTAAGTGCTCAATGCTGGTTAACTTATTACTGTTTCCTATTTCCCAAGTGAATCCATAGAGGCTCAGAGAGACACAGTGCCTTTCCTAAAGTTACATGGCAAGCTGGTTATCCATCAAGCTGGCTTTTCCCATGTGGTCCTCCACTGGGCATCCTAGCCCGCCCTCCCATCCTATTACTATAGACCTTCTGAGACCCAACTGTCTTTTTCTGCCCTCTGCGACCCTCTTGGGCACTACAACCCTGCTTCAGTATTCACATACACTGCAACCCTCCTGGGCACTACAACCCAGCTTCAGTATTCATTGGCCCAGCCTCCTTGATCAATAGCTGGGCAAAGACAGTGGGCTGATGGACCAGCGTGTCTGGGCAAGCAGTAGTATCCTCACTATAGGATAGACTGAGCTCAGGTGAAGGATGGAAGAGCCAGATCTTCAGCCCTGAGTTCAGACAAACTGGAGTTGTGATATCTGTGGTAGTGTATAAGACCTTGCCTCAGTTTCCTCATTTATAAAATGGGCCAGTAGCTGAGTTGTGGGCATGAAATGAGATCATTTGTTCATTTGACATCTTTCCTGAGCAGCTATTCCATGTGAGGCCCTGTGCTGGGGGTACAGAATGAAAAAGTATTCAGAAATCTCTTTCTGGACCCAGGTATTGGAGACAGGGTAGAGGGTAATTAAGATGGCTCTGGGCTGGGTACCATGACTCACACCTGTAATCTTAGCACTCTGGAAGGTCAAGGCAGAGAGATCACTTGAGCTCAGGAGTTTGAGACCATCCTGAGCAAGAGTGAGACACTGTCTCTATAAAAAATAGAAAAATTACTTGGGGCTCGGCGCCTGTGGCTCAGCGGACTAAGGCGCCAGCCACGTACACCTGAGCTGGTGGGTTCGAATCCAGCCCGGGCCCGCCAAACAACAATGACGGCTTCAACCAAAAAAAAAAAATGGCCGGGTGTTGAGGCGGGCGCCTGCGGTCCCAGCTGCTTGGGAGGCAGAGGCAGGAGACTCGCTTGAGCCCAGGAGTTGGGGTTGCTGTGAGCTGTGATGCCACGGCACTCTATCCAGGGTGACAGCTTGAGGCTCTGTCTCAAAAAGAAAAAAAAAAAAGAAAAATTACTTGGGCTTGGTAGTGCATGCCTGTAGTCTCAGCTATTCAGGAGGCTGAGGCAGGAGGATTGCTTGAGCCGTCCCCTCCCCCAAAAAAGATGGCTCTGAATCAGAAAGATCTGAGTTCCAAGTCCCATCTCACTCACTGCCTCACTTCTCCAAGACTTAGTTTCTCCATTTGTAAATGGGACTATTAATGACAGGTGCTTGAAAAGGATACTAGGAATCTAGCATTGCCTTTGAGGTGAGCATTTCATGGTCAGGGTAAATGGATGGCCTGGATGCAGAATGCAGAATTAAGGAACACCTGGGAAGAGACTGACAGAAGTTGCTGAACTTCACCTTCCTCTCTCACCTCAAAATTTTCATCCTGTGACCACTGTCAATGATTAGATTAAAATGACGCGGACAGACTCGGCGCCTGTAGCGCAGCTGCCACATACACCAGAGCTGGCAGGTTTGAACCCAGCCTGGGCCTGCAGACAACAATGTCAACTACAACCAAAAAATAGCTGGGTGTTGTGGTGGGTACCTGTAGTCCCAGCTACTTGGGAGGCTGAGGCAAGAGAATTGCTTAAGCTCAAGAGTCTGAGGTTGCTGTGAGCTGTGATGTCACAGCACTTGTACCAAGGGCGACATAGTGAGACTGTCTCAAAATAAATAAATAAATAAATAAAATGACATGGACAACCACTCAAGAGTTTTTGACATGTTGGGAGACCTGAGAACCCAGAATGCACTTGTCTGGCCTGTGGCTGGCACAGGGTAGGGCTAGTCTGCAGCGTCAGCTTTTTTTTTTTGGGGACAGAGCCTCAAGCTGTCACCCTAGATAGAGTGCTGTGGCATCACAGCTCACAGCAACCTCCAATTCCTGGGCTCAAGTGAGTCTCTTACCTCCGCCTCCCAAGTCGCTGGGACTATAGACGCCAGCCACAACGCCCAGCCAGTTTTTGATTGCAGCCATCATGGTTGGCAGGCCCGGGCTGGATTCGAACCTGCCAGCTCAGGTGTACATGGCTGGCACCTTAGCCTGTTGAGCCAGAGGCGCCAAGCCAGCTTCAGCTTTTAATTTGGGGGTAGGGGGAGTTTCACTTTGTCACCTTTGGTAGAGTGCTGTAGCATCAAAGCTCACGGGTGGCAATCTCAGTCTCTTGGGCTCAAGCAATCCTCTTGCCTTAGCCTCCTGGGACTGGGAGTATGTGGGACTATAGGTGTCCACTACAAGGCCTGGCTATTTTATTTTAGAGATAGGGTCTCACTCTTGTTCAGGTTGGTCTTGAACTCCTGTGCTCAGATCCACCAACCTCAGCCTCCATACTGCTAGGATTACAGGCGTAAGCCACGGCACCTGGCCTCCAGCTTCAGCTTTCAATAAATCCATAAACCTTTATGTAAAAGGAGAGATTTGCAAAATGGCATGGCTCCTATTGAAAACAGTTTGACAGTTCTTCAAAAGGTTAAATGTAGAATTGCCACATGACCCAGTAATTCCACTCCTGGGAATATAGTGAGTCTTCACTTAACTTCATTTATAGGTTCTTGGAAACCATGACTTTAAATGAAATGACATATAAGGGCGGCGCCTGTGGCTCATCAAGTAGCGGCGCTGGCCCCACATACTGAAGGTGGCGGGTTCAAACCCGGCCTTGGCCGAACTGCAAAAACAAAAATAGCCAGGCGTTGTGGTGGGCGCCTGTAGTCCCAGCTACTTGGGAGGCTGAGGCAAGAGAATCACCTAAGCCCAGGAGTTGGAGGTTGCTGTGAGCTGTGTGATGCCACAGCACTCCACCGAGGGTGATAAAGTGAGACTCTGTCTCTACCAAAAAAAAAATAAATAAAAGAAACAACGTATAAGCATTCCCAGCTCTAACGTTAAATACTGAAATAAATATGAGCAATATATACATTTAAGCAATATTTATATAAAGAAGTAAGATAGGGCAGCACCTGTGGCTCAGTGGGTAGGGCGCCAACTCCATATACCGAGGGTGGTGGGTTCAAAGCCAGCCCTGGCCAAACTACAACCAAAAAAACAAAAAAAAGTAAGATACGGGCTGGGCTTGGTGGCTCATGCCTATAGTCCTAGAACTCTGGGAGGCCGAGGCAGGTGGACTGCCTGAGCTCACAGGTCTGAGACCAGCCTGAGCCAGAGCGAGACCTCATCTCTAAAAACAGCTGGGTATTGTGATGGGCGCCTGTAGTCCCAGCTACTTGGGAGGCTAAGGCACGAGAAATGCTTGAGCCCAAGAGTTTGAAGTTGCTGTGAGCTATGATGCGACAGCTCTACACCGTCAGTTGACAAAGTAAGACTCTGTCTCAAAAATAAAAAAAAAGGTTTGGCTCCCATAGCTAAGTGGTTAGGGCGCCAGCCACATACACCGGGGAGGTGGGTTCGAACCTTGCCTGGGCCTGCTAAACAATGACAACAACAACAACAACAACAGCAAAGATTAAAAAAGATCAGGGCTCAGCGCCTGTGGCTCAATGGGCTAAGGCGCCAGCCATGTACACCTAAGCTGGCAGGTTTGAATCCAGCCAGGGCCTGCCAAACAACAATGACGGCTGCAACCAAAAAATGGCCGGGCGTTGTGGCGGGTGCCTGTAGTCCCAGCTACTTGGGAGGCGGAGGCAAGAGACTTGCTTGAGCCCAGGAATTGGAGGTTGCTGTGAGCTGTGATGCCACAGCACTCTATCCAGGGTGACAGCTTGA
>CAUYRH010078667.1:0-12598 GCA_963574655.1 Perodicticus potto
TGAAGGAGGGAGGAGAGGGGGATGGGAAGGAAGGGGGGAGGTCAGATCGAGGGAGGGTGAATGGTGGGATCACACCAATGGTGCATAATGCAAGGGTACCTTTCAGATCTATTAGTATAGAGTATAAATGTCTTAACACAGTAAGTAAAAGAGATGAAGTATATATTAACCAGTGTGATGTAAGCATTCCTAACTCTATATGAAATCAACACATTGTACACCATAAATGCATTAATGTACACATGATCTATGTGTTGTGATTTAATAAAAAAATATAAAAATTAAAAAAAGAAGTTCAAGGCACAGTTATTCTTTCTTTTTAATCTTTTCTTTTTATCAATATACTTTAACTATAGGCGCACGTGTGCCGTGAGATTAAAACAAAAAGACTGAGAAACACTGGCATAGGGCATTATGGGCACATCCCCTTATAAAACTGCACAAAAGATTAAATAGTCTGAAAGCTAAAGAGGCATGGTAACAGGGTGGTTAAGAGCAAAACCTCTGCATCACACAGCCATGAGTTCAAATCTGAGGTTCAAGACTTGGTAGATGCACGACCTTATCAGCTACAGTACTGTGCTTCAGTTTCACCATCTGCAAAGTGAAAATGATAATAAGATCTACTGCATAGAGTTGCAACGATTAAATAATGATTTGTGTAAATCATTTAGAACAGTGTATGATGCATGGCAAGACCTGAAAAACATCAGTCACTATTATTATTGAGAAGTCCCCAATGGGCTGGGTACACCTCTCCTGTCAGTTTCTGTGCCAGTGTGACAGGAGTTCTCATTTTTCTCCACAGGGAGAGATTGGTACTGTAGGAAAGAAATAAATGATATTTCCAATAGCTTACTCTTCAGTTATACAAGTGCGGGTAACTGTTACCAGTTCAGAAGGAAAGGTTCAGTTTTTTTGTCATTAAACATCTTAGTATGCAAATCTTAGTGTATCTCATCGCCAGCTTAAAGCTTTGACAAACCTAATGGAATTCAGAGAAAATGTTTGTTTAAGACTGAAAAGTTCAACCAGCTTGCCCTTATAGCACCACATTAAACAATAAACAAGAAAACTTACAAATACAAGATGCAACCAGAATTCATCAGCATCACAAACCTTATTTTAAATATAATTTGGAACAATAAGAAGGACTGAGTTGTTTTCACCTGAATGCAGACGAAAGAATAACGATAGGAATGTTGAGTCACTCAAACCCACTTAAGTCTTTGAATGCCCATTTCAAGGAAAGTCACATACGGTTGTCTTGCTGTTGGCTTATTTTAGTTTTGCGTAAGGTTTTGAATATAGTGGATAAAATATTGGTTCTCTAAGTCCAAAGTCATGAATTCAATTCTGAAACAGATTTTTTGAGATATAACTCACAGACCATATAATTTCCCTATCTTAAGTGTACAATTCAATGATTTCAGTATATTCACAGTTGTGCATCCTCCAGCACAATTATCTTTAGAATATTTTCATTACCCCCAAAATGAAACTCTGCATCCCTAAGCTATCACTTACCACCACCATCACCATTTTCTCCTCTCCCCTCCCCGTCCAACTCCTGGCAAGCACTAATCTACTTTCTATCTCTAGAAATTACCTGTTCGGAACATTGATTATGTATGTGCTCTTTGTGTCCAGTTTCTTTCACTTAGCATAATGGTTTCAAGGTTTACCCATGTTGTAGTATAGACCAATACTTCATTCATTTTTATGGCTGAATAATACTGCATTGTAAAATAAATATAGCACGTTTTCTTTACTCACCCATTCATGGACATTTGAGGAGTTTCCCCCTTTTGGCTATTATGAAAACGCTACCTAAACACATGTACGCAGGTTTTTGCATGGACCTGTTTTCACTCCTCTAGGACTGTGGTCCCCAACCCCCAGGCTGAGGAACCAGGCCACACAGCAGGAGGTGTGCAGTGGGTGAGCAAGCAAAGCTTCATCAGCCACTGTCCATCACTCGCATCACCGCCCTGAGCTCTGCCTCCCGTCAGATCAGTGGTGGCCTTAGCTTCTTATAGGAGCACGAACCCTCCTGTAAACTGCACGTGTGAGGGATGTAGGTTGCACACTCCTTCTGAGAATCTAATGCCTGGTGATCTGAGGTGGAGCTGAAGTGGTGATGCTAGTGCTGGGGAACAGCTACAAATATGGATTTTCATTAGCAGGGAGGTTTGACTACACAGAGACCATAATAAATCAATTGCTTGCAGACTCATATGAAAATGCTACCTGTCAACGTTGACTGAAAATTGAACTGCATCTGGTAGACTAGCAAGTGAGCATCTTCCTTCAACTGTATAGCTGAATCTGGTGGCAGACTTTAAGTCAGAATTTGACACCTATTTTAGTCTGCACATGGCCTGCCCATTATTTTATTTACCACTTTCATCTACACCTCTTTCCTGCACTGCCCACCTGTTTCAGTAACAGTTTTGATAAGCCACAACCTAACCCTTGCAAAATGAGTAAAAAAAAAAAAAAAAAAAAATTGCTAGAAAACTTCTTTGAAAAGGGGGAAAAAGCCAATGATGAGATGGAAGGCTGTAAGACATCCAACAAAATGAAAGCTGCATTTAAAAGACAATATCAAGAGTCCTACTTAAATTACAGGTCCATTCTGATAGGTGATTCACATTCTCTACGCCCACTTTGTATAATATGTGGCGACCAGCTATCCAGCTTTAAAACTGCTTCGCCACATGGAGACCAAGCACCCCGCATTAAAAGACAAGGCTTCAGAGTTTTTCAAAAGAAAATAAAAATGGTGAACTCGAAGAATAGAAGCAGTTATTGCAGGCCACCACTTCATCAAATGTGTCTGCACTGGGAGCATCGTTCTTAGTGGCTAACCACAATGCTAAAGTTAAGAAGCCCTTTACTGTTGAAGAGTTGATCCTGTCTGCTGCTAAAGACATTTGCTGTGAACTTTTAGGAGAGGCTGCAGTTCAAAAGGTGGCATGTGTTCCTCTTTGGCTACAATTACAACTAGATGAAGTGATGAAATAGCAGAGGACAATGGAGCACAATTGTTACAAGGGATTAATGAGTCACCATGGTATGCAGTCCAGGTTGATGAGTCTACCGATGTTGACAACAAGGCAACAATGCAAATTTCTGTGCAATATATTGTTCAGGAAGATATGTATGGGCATGTGTCGTGTGCACTTTTGATGCCAATCAACATCGCAGCTACACGTACCTATTCAAGTCTTCGAATGATTATATATCAGGAAAACTGAATTAGTCATTTGGTGTCAGTATGTGCAGGGACAGTGGCTACCATGACGGGATGGCTTTCCGGTATCACTACTTGGGTCAAGGAGGTCACTTTGAATGTGAGTCTATGCACTGTGTCACCCATAGAGAAATGTTGGCTAGCTGAAAATGTCACCTGAACTAACAGTGTTTTGCAGGATGTGATTAAAATTATCAACTCCATGAAAGTACATGGTGAATGCCCTAACTCCCTTCTGTTCACGCAGACTGCCACAGAGCACGCACATCTGCTCTTATACACAGATGTGAGGTGGCTTTCTAGAGGGAGATCGCGGGGAGAGTTTGTGAGTAACAAGAGCTGCTCCAGAGATTTTTATTAGAAGACAAGTCACCACTGGCTGCACATGTCGGTGACACAGAATGAGACACAAAACTTGCTTCCCTGTGTGACCTATTCGACCTGCTCAGTGAACTCAATCTGTCACTCAGGTGAGAACGGCTGCTCCAGTGAGCAGATAAGGTGGCTACATCCCAAGCAAAACTGGAAATATGGGAGTGATGGGGGAATATTGGGATTTTTGACATGTTTCAAACTTTAGCAGAGATTTTGAAAGAGACTGAGCCGGGGCCTTTATCCCAACTGGTGCATAATCACCTATCTCTGCTTTCAAAATAGTTTGAGATTTACTTCCCAACCACAAAAGACCTCCAAACTGGGAGTGAATGGATCCGAGACCCACTCGTGGATAAGCCAGGTGAATAGACTTTGTCCCTGCTGAAAGAGGATCAACTGCTTGAGATGCAAATGACGGTGGCCTTAAATATATAAATATATACCTGAGACACCTTCAAATCTCCATACAGTCGGGATTGAAAGTCACGGCAGAGTATTCTGAAACTGCCACAAAAGCACTGAAAATCCTGCTTCCATTTCCAGCATCCTGTCTTTGTGAAGCAGGGTTTTGTGCAGTGATAACAAGCAAAATGAGATTATGGCATAAGCAACAGACTTCAGGTACCACTGTGTCCCATCACCCCCAGATGGGACCGTCTAGTTGCAGGAAAACAACCTCAGGGCTCCCACTGATTCTCCATTATGGTGAATTGTATAATTACGTCATTATACATTACACATAATAATAATAGAAAAAAAGTGTACAATAAATGTAATGCACTTGAATCATCCTAAAACCATCCTCCCACTACCCCAGTGTGTGGAGAAAATGTCATCCATGAAATTAGTTTCTGGAACCAAAAAGGTTGGGGACTACCGCTCTTTGGTACGAACCTATGAGCAAAATTACTGAGTCACATGGTAACACTATGTTTAACATCTTGAAAAATGTTAAACTGTCTTCCAAAGTGATAACACCATTTTATATTCCTAGTAGCAATGTAAGAGAACTCCAATTTCTTCGTATCCTGGCCAACACTTGCCGTTATTTGACTTTTCGATACTAGCCTTCCTAGTAGATACGTAGTAATCTTTCATTGTGGTTTTGATTTCCATTTCCCTGAGGACTAATGATGTTGGACACCTTTTTATGTGCTTATTGACCCTCCGTATATCTTCTTTAGAGAAGTCATGGTTTCATTTTGATGCTCCAAGAGGTGGAGGAAGCCTTATGTGGCAGGTGAGACCAACAGGAATAGAAATAGGAATGCTGATAAAGTATATATTAACCTTCCACCAAGCCCTTCTACCACCCTACTCAATTAATTAGCTTAGTCTACAGAAAAAAGAAACCCATTCTTCTAATGGCAACAAAAATTATTGTATTTGTGTGGCTTTAGCTGAACATTAACAGAAACTAGCTAATGGGGCAAGTTTGTTTAGCATGAAGAACAGCTTATGTATCTCTAAGCCTCAAAATTCCAGAACATCTTATTGAAACCTGGGTTCTGTCAGCATAGATCAAATTATTGACATGTGCCCTTGTGCATGTTGGGGCAACAGCAAGAGTCTAACTTGAGTGTGCTCTTTATTTCTTTATTTTTCAATGTAATGGAGTGAATTCCACTGTGCTTTCCGTTGCTCCCATGGAAATGTTTCCTTCCATATTTAGAAAAATATTCATGTATTTCTCTTCTCTGAACATAAACTGTTATTAGCAGAATAGTACACATACACAGTCCATCTATACTGGATATCACATGAGGATCTATCATTCGATTCATTTAGGAGGATTTGCAGTATTACAATGAAGGGTCCAGGGTTGGGATGACTACCCATCTCTCGAAGAACTCCGGATAGCCTGATAAATTCAGACATTTGGAAATACTTGTTCAGCAGTCTGTGACAAATAGGGAAGGCAAAGAAAAACAGAGCTCCGAGAGTCATTAATCTAAATTAATTAACCCAGTGACATTGTCATAGAATTTTAGTCCCACTGCAGAACCCAAATGAATACAATGCTTCAGGTAGGTAAGCTTTTTTTTGTTGTGGGATGTTTATTTACAATGAACTGTGGAAGAGGGTTAATCTAATGGGATGCAGGACTGCATTGGATGGTAAAATGCTTTGTGACCAACAGCCATTTGAGGTATCAATTAACTTTTAATTCTTGGAGGGAAACAAAAGCAGCCTTGCACAAAGACTAAATTGGGGGTGGTATAAGGGGCACGGAGCTCATGGAACCTTAGGCCTGCTACCTTTTTGTAGCAGGGAAAGGCCTCCTTATCTAACACAAAGGAGTTGAAGAGTAGGGAGGGAGAAGGGTGAATTGGTGTGTGGCCTGTTAACTCAATGATGTTTCTAAAGCCTGAATGGAAGAGTCAAAGCCACCCAAGTCACAACAGCGCTAAGTCAACAGCTTGGCCGAGACAGAATGACCTGAATGGAAATGCAAATGGTTAGTCCAATAACTGCTTGGGGGTGTCACTTGGTCCACCAGCTCTTGCCTCCCTGGAACCTTTACGACTACACACAGAACACTAAATCACCTGTACCCAAACCCCAGAAAAAAAAACAAAATGCACCAATCCAAATTAAGAAAACAAAAACCGTATGAGATAGTGCTTCCTGATATAAAAAGCGATGTACTAGGCTCAAGGTTTCCCGAAAGGGTTCTTTTAAGCCACCAGCCATGTTATTTTGAAAAAGCACCAGCTGTGATCCTATAGAAGTGTCTCACGTTCAACAGGAAAGAAAATCCTTCCTATAAAGTGCTGTCGTGGACATGTCCGGTTTCTAACCACCAGACAACACAGGAGTACATAATTAGTTTGTTTTCCAAAGGGAGAGCCACCTCATGCTTTTCTTCAGATTCAATCAAAACACGCATGTTCTAAATAGAAACACGTTCATTTGAAACCCCTTTGCATGAGCAGCTGTCTGGGCTGGGCCTGGCCGGAGAGCTGAATTGTATTCATCCCTGCACTCCAGCCAGTAAATGCTTGGCTTTGTTCACCCCCACCAGCGGAGGCAGTCAGACGATGTCAATTGGGCAAGGGGCCTTAATGATCTGAGGCAGGTGTCCTCAGAATCTACCCAGGTGAGGGGGGCCAGCCTGTGCACCATGACTCACTCACTTGTCCTCAGTTTACAAAGCCTGCCCCCCCCACCATTAATTACTGCCATTAGTGCATTCACTCACACAAGTGAAAGGAGTCCACTCAAGCCTGCTTGGGGCCTTTGCTACTATTTAAGTGCTCCAAGGACTACCAAGAGCTACTGTTTTCAAAAGGAGGAGGGCTTGAAGCACTCTCCAGAAGTTCTACAAAATGAAATCATAATAATATGAAAGAAATAAGCAGCTGCTAGGGCCTAATAAACAAGCTGCCTAAAGCACAAAGATGGCCTCTTGGTCAATGATCGTCGGTGCTGCAAGATTCATTTTTCTCAAGCTCCCAAAAGGTAAGAAAAAGATCTTCTTTTCTTAACCAGTTTAAAAACATTAATGCAGGAGACAAACCAAATGGACAGAGAATAATAATAATCCCTTATATTTATTTCACATTTTTGGATTCTTAAAGCCCCAGCCTACGTATTTCCTCATTTCATCCCCCCACAATCCACAGGCAGGGGATGTAGGCAAGGTACGAATAGCTGCATGACAGATGAGGAAAACAAGTTCAGAGAGGTTAAGGGACTTGCCCATAGTCACAACCAGTCAGTGCGAGAGACAGGGACAGAACTCAGGTGTACATGCAAATGGAGCTGAAGCCCCAGCCACGATCAGAGTCACAGAGGTGGTCTCTAAAGTCCCAGGAAAACACAGCTGGATGCTACCTGGGTTAAGCAGCACGAGCTTTGTTGGGGAGGAAATTGGCTTTTGATGGCCTGGAAGGAAGAGTGAGTTCTTTTGTAAAAAGCGCTCACCACTGGTGTTGCAACCCAGTTCGTGATGCTTTGTTTACTTTGACTAGACAGAAATTTAGTGTTTCTTAAATAAACACTGCAGGGGTCTGGAGTTTCTCATGAATACAGAGCTTCTGCCTAATAATATTTGCCGGGACTCCTGAACAGATTCTTCTCCAGGAGTAACCAGTTTTCACCTCTGCTGACTTCGGGGTTCATTTTGGTATACATTATTTTATTGTAACCCGTCTTATTTCAAAAAGAATTTCAGGAGGCTGAATTAGTGTCCAGGCAGTCTGACCTACCTTGGAGTCATTTTTTCATCATGATGTACTCTGCCCAACGGGCTTTGAAAAGAAAGAAACAGCTGCCTTTCTATAGTTTAGTGATCAAGAATCAAACAATATCTGAGTTCAAATTCCAGCTCAGCCAATTACTATCCATGTGGCCTGAGATCAATGATCTAAATATCTCTGAATCTCAGTTGCCCAATCTAAATATAAGGGATAATATTGAAGGTTAAATTATATAGTGCATGAAACCCACTCAGATTAGCACCTGGTGTGTGAGGTGTGTTCATTAAATTTTAGCTGTTAAATTTATTAGCTTTCTTGCTTTGACATTTAAATGAGTTATCAGCTGTTAAATGATGAACACAAAGCCCAACACATGGTGTCATGTTATTTTCTTTAATTTCAGATTAGTTCATGGATACAAATGATTAGATTACATTGTTTGCATTTGTTAGGTAAAAGTCCAAGTTATAGTTGGGCCCTTCCCCCAGGAGATGTGCCATATACCCTGCATTATGCCCATTAAGTGAGAACTTACAAATCTTCCTCCCTCCTCCTCCCCCTCCTTGAATTTAATTGTATTTTTTTCCTTATGTAGTAGTTCATTTACTAGTTTCATGTTAGTATTGATGCCTGTTTTTCCATTCTTGTGTCCTTTTGGAAAGAAGTATGGAAGATCTTCAAAGAGCTAAATGTGTCATGTTCTTGTTAGCTGCTACTATTACTTTCTCACTCTGCTTTCCTCCTCACACCTTACACTGCAGCCCAATTTCATCTCCCATCAACTTGCCTTTGCACTGGCTATTGCCTCTGATGGGACTGAATCTCCTTCTTGGTTTTGCCTGATAACTTACGTTTTCTTTTAAGACTCAGATCGGGGGCATATCCTGAAAACTCCCAAATAAGAGAATGGTGCCCCTCCTCCGTGCTCCCATGACACCCTCACAGCAACACTCACCACACTGTCTTCCACTCCCTGGTCTCCTACCCTACACTGTGTTCTTCCAGGACAGGACTGTCTCTCTCTCAACCCTCTACCACTAACACCTAGAAGAAAGTAGACATGGATACAGAGAGTGAAGAATTGATTCATAATAATAATCACAATTATGATGAGCAATAACAAAAATGTCTGTCATTTTTTTTTGTGGGGCCAGCTCCCCCAAAATCCTAAAATTAAAAGTTATCCCTAGTTGGAGCCCCGGAAGGGAACAGGAAGCACAGCCTTGCTTCCTGACCCCTCAGAATGAGTTCCACTTGTCTTCTCCCCAGGCAGTAGCTGATGTACAGCCCTGGTGAAACCTGACCTGTTACCATTGCGGAAAGAGGACAGGTGAATGAAATCAAGCAGATCTGCATAACAGTTACACACTATTAACACATTGCTGATCAGTCATGAGTTACCCAGTAATATGGATAGTTTCTGCATAAAATTGCCAGTCAACAATGTGTTAAGATGTTAGAGGTGCTAAGTGATTCTATATTTTAAGCAGGGGAGATGAGATGAGCTGGGGAGAAAGACTAAATAGGCTAAATTTGGGACAAGTGGGAATTGAGACTGGAAGAAATGAATCAGGGGACAGCTGCTATGTTAACACATTGTTGACCGGCAATTTTACACAGAAAACTATCCATGTTACCAGGTAACTTGTGACTGGTCAGTGATGTGTTAAGTTAGCTAAACTTGTGTAGGCCAGGTTACTAGAGTCAGGAAGTCACCACTCTGAGCTCAGGAATTGAAGGCAACTTAAGCACTATAGCAGCCAGCTGGAGCATTACCTCCAGAAAGTCCAGGACTCTTTCTCCTGCCCCATGTAAATAATCCCAACAAGTGTCTCTTGAGGTGTGATAATCTGAGTCTCAGGAGCATTTGCCAAGCAACAAGCCCTCTGATCAGCTCTCATCCTTGAAATTAGATAAGAGAAGAATCATTATTTCTACCCACCTTGCATATAAGGTCACTAAGGCTCAAGTTAAGTGACTTTCCCAAGGTCATACAATCAGTCAAAGTCAGGTAGGGATTTCCTATCTGGAGTCTTTGAAACCAAGAATCATCCTTGTTGACCCCAAAGACCATATTTGTATCCAGACCACAGTACTGCCTGGTGAGTGACCTGAGTGTCAGGCACTGCAAGGACTATACAGATGAATGAGGCCATAACTTTTGTCCCCAGGAGCTCTTAGTCTAAAGAGGAACACAGATAACCATACTGCAAGACAGACAGTAATGAGTGCCAGAATAGATCTCTCCATAAAATGAGACAAGACCCCAGAGAAGAGAGTGATTAAGTGTAACTGGCAGGTCTTTGGAAATAAAAATGCTTTTGCATGCAACTAAATCTCAAACTCTAACCTTTAAACTCAGCAAGCCCTAGTTTTCTATTGTTTGACTCCTCTTCCTCATTTCATTTCTTTCCCTCCCTTTGGTATCTGTCCTTTCTGAAGCAGCCATTACATCGTAAAGCCACCCATCCTCTCAGGGTTCTTACTGGCATTTTCTCTGCCACATTCCACTCACTATTGGAGAGGAAATTTGAAAAATGGGTGGGGGTCTGGATGAGATGACTTCTAAGATTCTGTTAACTCTGAGAGTGGAAGAGTCTCTGACCAAAGTGCTCAGGTGCACAGAGAGCCTCAAAAGCAAATTTCAGAAATTAGCAAATACCTACTTGACACAACCACAAACTAACTTACTTTAAGAACATCAACATTACTTCACATTTTATACACAGCACGATTCCCGGCTGAAGTTACCAACAACTTTCTCTTGGCTTTTAAACTGAATTCAATTCTTAACTATTTTCACAATTTAAAATATTTGCTAAAATCTTGCCTCTATTTTCAAATGGAAATTTGATTCAAATCAAGGTCAGAGGTTTAAACAGTCACTTAGAAATCAGTCCTTGAGTTGAAAGCTGACTTAAAGAACCGAAAAATGCCCTTGCTCTTGTCTGACCTACAGGTTTCTGCACTATTCCTCCAATCCCAGGGCAATGAAAATGGAGACCCAAAGGTGACGGTCTTCTCATTCTAGTCTGGGCCCCTATCTATACCATGTTCACAACAGAATTGTTGGCGACTAGATAATGATTATTTAATTCTAAAACATTATCTAAATCCAGTAATAGGATTAAAGATAATTCAGTCTTTCCAGCCTTAGCATTCCAGCTGCTTGTTAACCCCTAACATACCCCCAATGGCCACTGGCCGTTTCTATGGGTTATTTTTCCACTGAAAACAGCACTGTGCCCACAAATGATCAAGGAAAAAAATTAGATAAATTGGACCTTGTCAAAATCAAATACTTTTGTGCTTCAAATGGCACCATCAAGGAAGTAAAAAGTCAACACACAGAATCAGAGAAAATATTTGTAAATTATATACAGTAGATTTCTCCCCCACCAATCCAGCATTACTTTTCATGATTTCAGTTTTACCTATGATCTGAAAATAGTAAATGAAAAATTCCAGAAATAATTCATAAGTTTTAAACTACATGTTGTTCTGAGAAGCATTATGAAATCTCATGCCTTCGTCTGTCCTGCCTGGGACATGAATCATCCCTTTGTCCAGCGTATTCACAATATATGCACTACCCTCCCATTAGTCATCTAGTAGCCATTTCGGTTATTAGATCAATAATAGATTGTGTGTGTGTGTGTGTGTGCATACACATACATAGGGTTTGGCACTACTTGAGGTTTTAGACATTCGCTAGGGGGACTTGAAATGTTTCTACAGATAAGGAGGGACTTCTGTATATGATAAAGACCTAGTATCCAGAATATGAAAAATTCTTATAACTCAACAATAAAAAGACAACCTAATTAATCCACAAAACATCTGATCAGACATTTTTCCAAAGAAGATTCAGTAGAACCTCTATAGTTGAACACCCAAGGGACTGTAACAAACTGGTCAACATATGAGGTGCTCAACATAAGGAACTAGGCTTACTGTACTGATATGTACATGTGATACCAGTCTGGTCTACGAAAATTAGGTCAATTTAAGGAGGTGGTCGATGTAGGGAGGTGGTCAACTATGGAGGTTCTACTATATATAAATGGCCAATAGACATATGAAGAAGTTCAACATCATTAGTCATTTGGAAAATGCCAATCAAAATCACAATGAGAAAATGTAAATATAAGTGATAAAAACTTTAAGCTTTTAGAAGAAAATGTAAGAGACTATCTTGATGACTCTGTGATAGGATAAAGAACAAAGAAAAAAATCACAAGGAGATACTATGTCATACCTATTAGGAAGGCTAAAATAAAAAAGACATGACAAGTATTGGTAAGGAATGTAGAGAATGGGAACACCTCACACATTTCTTTCTGATAGGATTTTAAAATGATAGAGTTGACACAGAAAAGAGTTTGGCAGTTCCTTAAAAAGTTAAACATAGATACAAAAACAGGTAGATGTTATGGAACAGAATAGAGAACCAAGAGTTGAACCCAGCTACTTACCAGTATTTGATCTTTGACAAGTCAATTAAAAACATTCAGTGGGGAAAAGACTCCCTATTTAACAAATAGTGCTGGGCGAACTGGCTGGTGACCTGTAGAAGACTGAAACTGGACCCACACCTTTCACCATTAACTAAAATAGACTCTCTCTGGATTAAAGATTTAAACTTAAGACATGAAACTATAAAAATACTAGAAGAAAGTGCAGGGAAAACTCTTGAAGGAATCGGCTTGGGTGAATATTTTATGAGGAGGACTCCCCAGGCAATTGAAGCAGTATCAAAAATACA
>CAUYRH010078669.1:0-31941 GCA_963574655.1 Perodicticus potto
TTTTTTTTGAGACAGAGCCTCAAGCTGTCGCCCTGGGTAGAGTGCTGTGGCATCACAGCTCACAGCAACCTCCAATTCCTGGGCTCAAGCGAGTCTCTTGCCTCCGCCTCCCAAGTAGCTGGAACTGCAGGCGCCCACCACAACACCCAGACATTTTTTGGTTGCAGCCGTCATTGTTGTTTCGCGGGCCTTGGCTGGATTCAAACCTGCCAGCTCAGGTGTACGTGGCTGGCGCCTTAGCCCATTGAGCCACAGGTGCTGAGCCACAATTAAGAATTCTTTAAAAAAAATCTGAAAAGAGGAGAAATTAGAAGTCAGCAAGAGAAACCTATTGTATGGAAGTGGAGACCTTGAGGAAATGGGTGATTTCCTAGTAAAAATACACAAAAACAAAGTGGATCCTGAAATAAGGAAAATACAAATAGATCACTTAGCATAGAAAAGTCTATAATAATGTGTAGAAGAATGCTTAGCAATCTTCCACTGGAAAGGACACCAGGAACATATAGGTTCCCAGCCGAGTGTTAACTTACCTTTAACAATTTTTGGTTTTAAGACTTTACCTCTTTTATGTTTACATGGATGGAGCTAGAAAATATTCTTCTTAGTAAAGTATCTCAGGAATGGGAAAAAAAAATATCCAATGTACTCAGTACTACTGTGAAACCAATTTATAATCACTCACACTTGCATATGAAAAATGAAACACAACTATAGCCTAGGATGAATAATTTCTGGTTTTAGGTTGGGTGCAGTGGCTCACGCTTGTAATCCTAGCACCCTGGGAGACCAAGGTAGGTGGATTGCTTGAGCTCACAGGTTCAAGACCAGCCTGAGCAGAGTGAGACCCCATCTCTAAATATAGCCAGGTGTTGTGGCAGGTGCCTGTAGTCCCAGCTACTTGGGAGGCTGAGGCAAGAGAATCACTTGAGCCCAAGAGCTTGAGGTTGCTGTGAGCTGTGATGCCATGGCATTCTACCAGGGGCGACAAAGTGAGACTCTGTCTCAAAAACAAGAACAAAAACAAAAAACAATTTCTGGTTTTACTTAAAATAGTCCAAGCCTAGAAAGGAAAAAAGTAATGACTCTCTTCAGTTGATTTTATGGTATATCAAAACTTTATGTAGTTAATATATTTCAACTAGTATGTGATGTCAGTGTTTTTAACCAATCTCTTATGTACCATTTCAAATATATAACCAAATATATTTGAATATATATAGTAACTAACTTTAATAGAAACAAACAAACAAACAAATGTTGATTAACTTCCATTAAAGCCACAAAATGAATTTGTAATAAAATCTGATTTTATTAAATAAATAAACATGTAAAGTGAACTAATGTTGCAAATTTTAACATGCCTACTTTTCTTTAGTATCATTTCAACTACCTTAATACTAAGGAAAATGAAACATTAATAAAAGCAAGCATACATGATATACATTGGCCCTTTCCCTTAGGCTCCAGGGGAGTCCATAGCTCCTCTACTTATCTTCAACTTTCCCCAGGACCATTCTGAAGTTGTACCACAGTGTGTGTCCTTTGTCTGTACTGGGATTTATCCCTAGAAACAAGCCCAAATGTATAAAATGTAGTTTGGCATGCTGTAAAGATGAGCAGTCATGACCTCAATAAATGGATACTGTTGTAAAAATAAGTTTTGCTAAAATATTACAGGAGAAAGTTAAACACACAACAAAACTCCCTCCTCAGCATTCAGGGCCACAGATAGGGCCAGTTTTTCTCATCTTTTTTTCACATGGCCCGCATGTGTCCTGTAGCTATGGTGGTATCTTCCCAGGTTAGACTTGAGAATGAAGTTCTGGTCTGCACTGTGTCTCTGCCCTAAGGATAATGGAGCTCTGGACCTCACTATGGATATAGCCCAGATGTCTGTGAGTAGAATGCAGATGTTTCACGTGGGCCATGGGAACAAGTTTCTATGCCCTTTGCCCCCTTGCCAGGGTATAATGCAGAATGCTTGGCACTTCCTGCTTAGCAGTAGCCATGCTCCCTCTCCTGCAGTCCTGGTGAATTCCTGAAATTCAGTGTTCTGATGATCCTATGCTATACTGTTGAAAAATAAAACTGAAATAGATCCACCATCCCATGTCCTAATTGGAATGGGTGTAGATAATAAGAAGCAAAGTTGATAATCAGGCAAAAGACAAAAGTCAAGTGATTTCCTATGTATCAGAAATAATGTGTAGGAATTGTTGGAGTTTTCAATGTTAAAAATACCTTTTACATTAGCACACAAAAATGAAGTGCTTAAGTGTAACTCTAATAAAATATATACAAGTACAATTTAGAAAACCCTAAAACACAGTTGAGTGAAATTAAATATAAATAAATGCAGAGATAGACTTGGTGCCTGTAGTACAGTGGTTATGGCACCCGCCATGTACAACGAGGCTGGCGGATTCAAACCCAGCCCTGGCCAGCTAAACAATGACAACTGCGTTGTGGCGGCTGCCTATAGTCCTAGCTACTTGGGAGGCTGAGACAAGAAAATTGCTTAAGCCCAAGAGTTTGAGGTTGCTGTGAGCTGTGACGCCACAGCACTCTACCAAGGGCGACATAGTGAGACTCTGTCTCAAAAATAAATAAAGGCAGACATATTCCTTATCCAGGAGTAGTATAATTATTACAGTTAAAATTACAATTCTTTTTGTTTTTTTCTGAGACAGAGTCTTACTATCACCCTGGATAGAGTGCTATGGTGTCATAGCTCACAGCAACTTCAAATTCTTGGGTTTGAGAGATCCTCTTGCCTCAGCCTCCCGAGTAGCTGGGATTACAGGTGTGTGCCACCATCCCCAGCTAGTTTTTTTATTTTTAGTAAAGACTGGGTCTCACTCTTGCTCAGGCTGGTCTTGAACTCCTGAGCTTAAGCAATCCACCTGCTTTGTTCTCCTAGAGTGCTAGAATTACAGGCATGAGCCACCACACCCGGCCCATAAAATTACAATTCTAATTTGATTGACAAATTCAGTGAAATATCAATTAAATGCTTACTAAAAATAAAGACAAATTGTTTTTAAACCTAGAACACATTCATGGAACAAGACTCAAGAAGGACAAAGTTAAAACACTTTAAAATCTGCATTTGAACACTTATCATAAAGCTAAAGTAGTGAAGAGAATGTAATATTGGCAAAAGAATGGGTGAATAGAAAAATGGAACCAAATAGAGCCAAAAAATAGACCCACGTAAATATAGGCAGTTGATTTTGTCAAAAGGACAAAGAAAATTCAATGGAGAAAGTAAAGTCTGTTCTACAAGTGGCAACAGAACACATGAAAACCATATGTGAAAGAGATGAAAATAGACACAAAATTTATAGTCCACAGACTTAAATTTTCAAATGCAAAATTGTAAATGTTACAGAAAGAGAAAACAGAAGAAAATCTTCATGGATTTGGTGATGACTTTTTAGGTGCAGTACCAAAATCCATCCTATGAAAAAACTTGAGCATGTACACTATTGAAATGTTTACTCTGAGAGATCCTGGTGAGAAACAAAAACATAAGCCATAGATGGAGAGAAAAGATCTGAAAAACACATCTGAAAAAGGACTTGTAAAGAAACTGAAACTCAACAAGAAGATAAATGACTCAATGTAAAAAAGCTGGGTGTGGTGGCACACACCCATAGTTCTGGCTACTCCAGAGGCTGAGGTGGGAGGATTGCTTGAACCCAAGATTTTAAGGCTGCAGTGTGCTAAGATCATACCACTGCACTCTGGCCTGGGTGACAGAGTGACAGCCTGTCTCTTAAAAAAAAAAAAAAAAAGGAATTTGTAAAGATATGAATAAACATCTCACTAACAAAGATACACAGATGATAAATAAACAAGGAAAATAATGCTCAACAATACTTGTCATGAGGGAGAAGCAAATTAAAACAATGAGATAGAGCTGCACATCTATTAAAATGGCTAAAATTTTTAAAACCATAGCAATTGCAGCAGAAACTTTCATTCATTGCTGGTGGAAGCCACTTTGGAAGGCAGTGTGACATTTTTCCCCTAAACCATAGCCTCAGTATATGACCAACCAATTATACTTCTAGGTATTTAGATATCTGTTTGAAAAACCTAGGAGTGTGATTCAAACAGAAACCAGTATGCAGTTATCTATAGCAGGTCTCTTCATAATGGCCAAATATTTTAAGGAATCTAGGTAAATGAATAATCACGCTGGGGTACTTCCATGCAATATAATACTATTTAGCAAGAGAAAGCTATGAAGCCATGTAAAGACGTGGATGAATCTGACATGCATATTCCTAAGTGAAAGAAGCCAGTCTGAAGAAGCTACAAACTATAAGATCTCCATTACTGTAGAGAAGGACAAACTGCAGAGATAATAATCAGAATGTATGATTGATAGTGGTTTGTAGGGGGGCAGAGAATGAATTAAATAGAATAAGTTGAAGGAGGGAAGCACAAATGGGTCAGGTGTCAGGGGACTCTCTGTAGTTGGTGAGATCATGCTGGGTGTGTGTGGAAGTAGCTGGGTTTTGTAGTACCAGTATGAAGGAAAAGGCTACTACTTCTCAGCATCCAGAGAGAAGAGTTTTCTTTCATCACCCATGGAGCTATTTCAGGACCAGTTCTGAGGAAGATTTTGTATGTGATATAAAAAATATGGTATTAAAACACACCATTTTAACCATTTTAAATGTATAGTAAAGTGGCATTAAGTACATTCCCATTATTGTGCAGCCATCACCACTGTCATTTTGCCTTCCATCAGCAATGCATGAGGGTTCTAATCTCCACATATGTGCCAACAATAGTATGCTTTCATTTTTTTCCCCCTTGATAATAGCTATTCTCATAGGTACCAAATGGTATCTCATTGTGGTTTTGATTTTCATTTACCTAATGGTAAGTAATGTTAAACACCTTTTCATGTACTTACTGGTGCTGGATTTGGTAATGATTTCTTGGGTCTGACACCAAAAATACAAGAAATAAAACAAAAAAAATAGATCGGACTTTATCAAAATTAAAAATTTAAGGCATCAAAGGACACTATCAAGAAAGTGAAAAGATAGCCAACAAAATGGGAGAAAAAATACAAGTCATATATGATAAGGGTCAATTATCCAGAATATATAAAGAACTCTTAGAACCCAACAAAATGACAACAAATTTTAAAAATGGACAAAGAACTTGAAGAGACTTTTCTCCAAAGATAACAGCACATGAAAGGATGCTCAACATCACTAGCCATTAGGGAAACAAATCAAAACCAAATAAGAGAACACTTCAAACCCATCTGAATGGCTAAAACAACAACAAAAACCCCAGAAACTTGTGAAGAAGTGGAGAAATACGACCTCTGTTGAGGGAATATAAAATGGTGTAGCTGCTGTGGTTCTGCTGTGATGTGGTTCTGCAAAAAGCTGACCACAGACTTATAGAATCCAGCAATTCTACTTCTGGATATAATATACAAAAGAAATGAAAACAGATATTCAAACAAAAACTTATGAACACTTGTAGTAGCACTATTCACAATAGCAAAATGGTAGAAACAACCCAAATGTCCATCATCGTGGACAAATGATATGGACAAGTATAATGTGATATATCCAAACAAATAATATGCATCCATAGAAAGGACTGAGGTACAATGTAGAGGAACCTCAAAAACCTCTCAGCAGAGAGCTAGGCGTGGTGATGCACACCTATAGTCCCTGCTACTCCAAAAGCTGAGGTAGGAGGACTGCTTGAGCCCGAGTTTGAGTCCAGCCTTGGCAACATAGTGAGGCTCCATGTCTTAGTAGATAGATGATAGACCGACAGATAGATAGATAGATATTAATAGATTAGTGGTTTCCAGGGTAGGGGGGCAGATTGAGCAGTAATTGCTTAATGGATAGGGGATGTTCTTTGGGGGCAATTAAATGTTTTGGAATTAAGAGGTGGTGGTTGTACAATATTGTGCTCGTACTAAGTGTCACTGAAGTGTACATCTCAAGACAGATAATTTTATATTATGTGAATTCTACCTCAATAAAAATGAAAGTCCCATCTTCAGTGTTCCTCACCAGGGTGAGCCTTCTCTCTGTGGTGCTCCCTTAGCCTGCTGTTGTGACTCAAATAAACATCTGTCCAGTCCACACTGGAGATGTGTCCCCAGCTGGGAGGATCACTTGTCTGATCATGCAGTGGCCCGAGTCCCACATGAAGCCTCATGAGCCATGCAAACACACTTATAACATGCCAGCCCAGGGTACCCCAGAGGTCGGCTCTAGAAGTGGATTTGTGCTTGGTTAGAGCTGAAGATGCTGAACATTGCTTCCCTTTACAACGTTCCTACTCTCTGCTAAAGGTACATTCTGGGGCTTGCCTTACCCCTGCTGACCAGAATCTGGCTCCACTGAAGCTCCCCTGAAAATCTTGGCCCTCCCCCTTAGGCACACAGGAATAGAAAGATGCTTATCTGAGCCAGAAGGGGCTTTTGTTTTTGGGGTCCTGGGGCTGCAAATACTTCATTCTACCCAAGCCACAGGGAGCATGGGAGGCCCCAGGAGAGGGGCTTTTATGGCTTAGTGCCCAGAGATAGACCAGCCTTCACGTTTTCCTGTCTTCAAACTTCAGCATCCCCAACCCCAGAACAGTCTCATGGCAGCCCTCACTGGATGAGGGATACCAGCACCAGCCCCCAGCCCAGCAGTCAGACCCACCTGGGCACTTAGAAGGGGATGCGGCACCCTGGGATAGGCCAGCAGTCAACTCCTGCTGTGATCGGTCTGGGCACCCAACCTGGGAGGGCCATAGCACCTGGGGCTAGCAGGGATGTGGAGATGACTAGCAAAGGCAGAGACACTGTTACAGGTTGAATTGTGTCCCCCAAATTCATATGTTGAACTCTCAATGCACTACCTTACATGAATGTGAACTTACATGGAAATAGGATATTTGTAGATGATCAAGTTAAAATGAAATTACTAGGGCCAGGCTTGATCCACTATATGTAGTAATCCTGCCCTTATAAAAAGGGAGAATTTGGACACAGAAACATAAAGGGAAGAAGGCTTGGACAAATTGGAGCTTTGCTGTCATGACCAAACTACCAGAACTGGAGAGAGGCTGGAATAGAACCTAGAGCCTTCAGACAGAGCATGACTCAGTTCAGACCTTCAAAATGACAAATCTGTGAAACAAACACTTCTCTGTTGTCCTGACCCTCCCAGTGTTTGGCGCATTGTTACAGCAGCCCTTGGTGACCAATGCAGACCCTTTGTGCTCTGTCCCTACTCTCCAGACTGCAGGCATCTCCTCAAGTCCACTCAGGACAGCATGAAGGACAGAAGCAGGGTCCTTTGCAGGACATGACCACATCTCAGTGGTCACTTCTTGTTCAGTATGGGAGTCAACACTCACCTTCCTGGACCAGTGGGAAGATGAGGACAGGAGGGGCAGCATCTCTGGAGCTTACGCGGGGCCTCTACCTGTGTTCCAGGAGCCCAGAGAGCCCAGGGCTGGCCAATCCTTCCCCTCACACCTCCCCTGCCTCTCCCCAGCCATCATCACTTTGGAATAGCCATCACGTCCCTTTTAATATCAGCAGGAAAGGTACCTCAGGAAGGCACAGAGAGTGGGCTTCCCAGTGCCCCTTCGGCTCAGACTGGCAGAATAGGCTGAGTGGCCACAACTCTCAGAGAGGCGAGGGGTAAAATTGGAAAGGGGAGAAGGGCAGCCAGGGGGGCTGTGGGCAGGATGCTGGGGGCAGAGGCTTCTCCCCACAGGTGATGAGTGGAGGGAAGTAAGGAGGGGCCCCAGACTCCACCTAGACAGGTCCTCTGACCACTGCATGGTGCCCCTTCTTGGGAGGTCCAGGCTCAGCTAGGGGTCAGCTCCAGAGATTTTAGTCCTTTTTGCCCAAAATGGATAGGATGTAGCTGGACAACTCAGGGTTCTAGAACTTTCAGGACAGAGCCTGCTGCCTGCCAAGGACAGAAGTACAATGCCTTGCAGGTCATCATGCAGCTATGCCTCTGTCACCAGGTGCCACCTAGGCTCCTCCTTGCCTGGTCTCTGGGTTCTGCTGGTTGCAGGAAAGGCCACAGGCTAAGCTTAGATGGGCCCAGAGCTCAGTTAGCTTTCTGGAAGAGCCACCCTCTGAGTCTGGGGGAGCCAGTCTGGTGGGGGTTGTGGGGCCCCTAGTCTCCTCATGTCGAGTAGGCAGGCAACCTTCCCCTCCACTCTGCACACCATGCCGGGAGCACAACTTCAGGGCTTGGAGCCCTCAGGAGGCCTGGAGTCCCAGTGCCTTCCTCCTCTTCCTGCTCCTGGATCATAAATTGCCTGGGCCACAGGTGAGTAGTACAATGGCCTCCAGATGTGGGACCCTGAGATTTATGTTCTTCTCCCTGCCATACCATGGCTCTTGATTCTGTTACCCCTGTGATGCTACAGGAAGGAAGATCTCTGTGCCTGTGTCTCTCACAGGCCAGTTTCAGTGCTCCTGAAGGCAGGGGCAGGTCTGTTTTCTGTGGGTCAAGGGCTGCTGATCCCAGCCCAGCCCACCTCCAGCCCAGCTCTGAAATGGGCATGTGAGCAGATGAGCACCCTAGAATCTAGTCTACTCCAAAGGCTACCACACTGAGAAATTCATCTTCTAGGAATTTATGCTGAGAAAATAGCTAGGTAAAGGGAGAAGGGAAGAAGATAGGGATGCCCACCTTAAGTCTACTTTATACAAATGATAAAACAGACACATTAGAAATAATCCACAGTCCAACAATAAAGTATTAAATGCCATCAGGAAATTCTAACCTGAGATTGTGTTAATCTCTATACTTTGATGTGGACAGATAGTTAAATGAATAAAAGGGGGGAGTTCAAACATTAAACTTTAATTGAATACAACAATTGTTTCACAAACACAGTGAATTATAAACCTGAGTGATCCACCCTGTTCCCCATGCCTGGGCTGTCCATAATCAGGCCTGCCTTCCAGTCCTCAAGATGCAGAATCAGGGAGGGCACTTCCCGCACCTCTCCCACAAACGTAACCAGGTGGAGAAGTCCAGCCTTGGGAATGGGCAGGCGGGAAGACAGCTAGCAGTGGAACATGCTGCTCTCTGCAGAAAGGCCTTCACTGCACACAGCTTGATGGATTCTCATCCATCGTTGCTGGAGTGGACAGACCCACCTCTGCTTTCAGTTTCATGAACATTTCTCAAATGTCTCCTCCATCATAAGAAGCTGATGACAAAACTCTACAAATGTAGTAGAGGGCTGGGAATTTCTCAGTGCTTCTCAGCAGAACCCTTTGGGGGACTGTTGGGGACCTCTGTGGTTTATTCAGAATAAAACTCCGTGTAGAAGGCCAGACAATCCTTCTGGGTCCTGTCCTGGCTCCTGGGGGACAGGTCAGGCCAGGCTGCTCCCTGACAACTCAAGGAGCATCCTGGCTCCCCAAAAGGCATCACAGGAGGCCTGGCCATCAGGCCACTGCACCTGGAAGACACAGTATTATACACAGAGACAGCCTCTGCCAGGCTCCTTCCCACCTGGGCTCCTCTGGACCTATAAAGACTCCCACTCTGGGCTCAGGGGGGAAAGCTGTCCCACAGCACCCCCAACCCAGGTCCCAGTCTGCTAATGCTGGGGGACCCAGGAGGTCCCCATGAATCATCCCTGCCCTGCTCAGTTCTGCTCGGTTTATTCACTAAAGGACAGTGCCTGAGCTCTCTTCAGTGTATGAGCTGCAGAGGCAGGGGTAAGAGGGAAACACATGGTACTTGTAAGAAGGCCTCACCTGGCTAGAGGGCAGGGGCTGGTTCAGCTCCATGGCAGACACGGGGCCAGAAAAGGTAGGCGGGGCTGGAGGCAGCTCTGGAGGGCTGGATATATATGATGGTGTTAGGACAGGCTCTGTCTCAGGGGACACTGGGTGACAAGATCCACCCAGTTGTCTTCCTATCCATCAAGAGCCATTCTCAATGCTTGGTACAGATTGTGAACACTCTTCTTGCAGGGCACTCACATACACATAGCGCTGGGGGGATTACACATGAGTGGGGTCACTCGGTGGGTTACAGACGTCAACAAGGGTGTCAGGCAGGCTCACAGACAGGGAACTGGTGAGCAGAAAGATACTGTGTAGAATGGCGGTTCTCAACCTTCCTAATGCCGTGACCCTTTAATATAGTTCTTACGGGTTGCCACCTCCCTACTTGTCAACCCACAAGTTGAGAACTGCCGGTGTAGAAGAAAGAGGTCTGGGGTGAGGAGGAGCCACGAGGCCATTAAGGCCAAATCAGAGAGCAGAAGGGAGAGCTTGGAATGGGAATGGGCAGGCACAGTCAGTCACTCAGGGTAGCAGTGGTGATTCCTATAGAAGGCCAGCACATGCCTATCATGTGACATGCTGGGTATGTATTACAGGAAAGGACAACTGTGCAGGTTACACACGCACAGGATGTTCACAGCAGCCTTACAGTTCCCCCAAACTGGAAACACCCAAACACCCACCCATAGGAGAACAGGTAAACAAACTGTGATACAGCCACACCTTGGGATATGGCTCAGCAGTAAAAGGGAATGAACTATTGATACTTCAACAACAGGGTGAATCTCTGAGTAGGAATGAAATGTTGAGTTCTCAGCAACAGGGAAGGAGTTATGTTGAGTGAAAGAAGTAGACCAGGACAAAGCAAAAAAGTCTGGAGTCCGTACTACAGCAGAACCTCTGTAAGTTGGCCACTCAAGGAACTGTAACAAATTGGTCAACAATCAGAAGTGGTCAACCTAAGGAACTAGGCCTCAGTACAGGTGGTACATGTCCAGTCTATGGAAATTCCATCAACTTCAGGAGGTGGTCAATGTAGGGAGGTGTCAACAATGGAGTTTCTACTGCTATGATGATATTTACATAAAATTCTATAAAATGTAGCTAATATTTAGTAACAGAAACAGATCTTTGATCCCGGAGTAGGAAGTGGCAGGTAAGGGTGGGAGGAGGGTGAGTTCATGACCTTCATTAGTCGTGACCTGGTGGTGGTTTGCATGGAGAAAACTAGAAGCTGTTCTGTCTGAACTTGTGTACTTTACTGTGTGCCAGTCACATGTCAGAGAAAGTGTCTTTAAAGAAGGAATCAAGGCCCTCGGAATGAAGGGCAAGAGGCACTAGAGTTGGGGGAATGAGAGAAAGGGTTGAGAGAGTCATGTGGAGAGGCCACATGAGCCACAGGGACACTGTGGCTGTGGCAGCACTTGCCTGATCTCAGCTCCAGGCCACAAATGGAAAAAAGAGTCAATCTATGTGGTAAGGATTTTCTCACAATATAGCTGTTCAAGAGCATGTGATTTGGGGGCTTTTTACCCCTTTTCTTGTACATACCCCCATAATTTTGTCCTCTGTAGGTACCTGCCTTGCATTAACCTGGTCTTGCTCCCAGATGAGAGACCCTGTAACCTGGGGACTTGCTCTGCTCCCAAATAGGATGTGCTGTCCATTGGAACAGGACTGGCAAGGGAGATCCCCTCTCCCCCAGAGGACTCCAGAACACCCTGCCACACTCCTCCATTCATCTGCCTCCACAGGCTCCCACCTGAAGTGATGGCCCCAGAGGCCCCAGGCAAACTTGCTACATTCTGACAGTCCACGGCATTAACACCATCAACAGCAAATGTGCATCTAAGCTGTTCAAGACCCTCCCAAGTCCCTTTAA
This sequence comes from Perodicticus potto, assembly GCA_963574655.1. Classification (NCBI taxonomy): domain Eukaryota; kingdom Metazoa; phylum Chordata; class Mammalia; order Primates; family Lorisidae; genus Perodicticus; species Perodicticus potto. The sequence continues at coordinate 11,706 of CAUYRH010078669.1, forward strand.
AACATCAGTTTAGAATATAAAATCAGGATCTTGATGCTGCTTGAAAACTGAAAGCTTTTCTCTGGGGAAAATAAAATGCCAGGAAGAGGCTGCTCGGTCCAGGATAATGTTGGGGAAGAAGGACTTAGTCCTAAGCACATCCAGAGAACAGGATGCCTATTTCTGCTTGGATGTTTCGGGGTGCTCTTTTGTTTGAGGGAAAACTGCCCTATTTTTGTTAGATACAGACTAAGGAGGACTGTTATGATTTTCAGCAACCCATAAGGAAAAAACTCAACCTGCACAGTCTGAGATGGCAAGTCCATAAACTGAGCATTACTCCATCTCCCCACAAGCAGAAAGTGTCATCTGGCCCGTGGCCCTTTGATGCTTACCTCTGGGAGATGATGAATTCAGGAGCCTGTGGTGGGGGCTGTGTCACCAGTAAGCTGCCTGCCTGTGGCTCTGCACATCCACTTCTGGTACCTGGACCCTGTTCTGGGTGCATACTCTGGGGAATGCTGCTTGGCGGGTCAGCAAATCCTGCATGTAATGAAATTACACAGCCACTGGCAGGAGACAGCACAGCCCATGTGTGGCACAACCAAGACCTCAAAGCAGGGAGGTGGCTGCAGCATCCAGCCCAGCAGTCTGTGCTCTGTGAACTAAACTGCGACCCTGGGCCTCAGCCTCCCTGTATGAGGAAGAAACCATCACAAAACTCAACCTTAATGGCCTTTCCAGGCTTCCAGGCACCAAAACAAAGTCAAATTCTGTTCACTTCAAATTGTGCTTTGTCATTCTGGACCTCATGCACCCCCAGCACCCAAGAGTGGGAGTCAGTCTGTAGTGAGCTCTGTCCTACTGATGGGAGGACATGCCACATCCCCTCCGTCTTCTCTTGTGGCTGTTCACAGCAGGTTCAGCTACCAGCCTTGCTGGTTTCTGTTTCTACCTCCTACCTTAGGTTTCACCAAGATGTAGCTGTTACTACCCTCCCCTGCCCTTTGACTTTTTCTCTGCTTAGAGTATTCCATGGAGTATCTCAGCATCTTTCATGCTTAAAGACAAGCTACTATGGATGTGGTCACTTCTGGATTGATACATATTTATGAGCAAAGTGACCTGAGAGGGCAAGTCCTTTTCTGCTCCAAGTCTACCAGGCTGTAAAACTTGCATTAAGATGGCCCTGATCTCAGACAGAAAACAATGGGCTGGGGGCAAGGCTCACAATGCCCTCCTACCTGACCCAGTGCCCCTCCAGAAAGTAAAAAGTATTATCTGCAAAGGAATAAATAAAAGAATGACATCTGATTTAGTAACACTGAATGCTGCAAAACAAACAAACAAAAAAAACCTATGCCTTCAAATTTCTGAGGGAAAAGTATTTTCAACTCAGAATTCTTTCCCTGCCAAATTGTTAATCAAATGTGAGGGCAGATTAAAGCCATTTTTAGAACATGCAAGGACTCAGAAAATTTATCTTGCAGGCATTCCTTCTCGCAAAGGTACCTGAAGAAAGTTGCTAACAAAACAAAGAGTCAAATAAAGAAAGAACAAGACCTGCAATTCAGCAAGTACTGCAGCAAACCTATGGAGGCGGTGAGGGGAACTCTGTGGATGACAGTTCCACCCCAGGCCTAGAGATGCCACTTGGAGGGATGCTTGAAATGCTGGAAGATGTAAAAGTGTGACAAAAGCAATGTGGAAAAAAAAAAAAAAGACAATTAGAAACTCCAAGAAAACAAAAACTGGAAAGATATATAACCATACTAAGAAGAAATATAGATGAATTCGTAGTGTCAGTATATCCTTAAAGGTGAGAAGTCATAAGATATTGTTGTATTATTATGGACAAAATATATATCTAAATATATATTCTTTAAATGTACTTATAGCTAAAATGATAACCAAGAAAGTAAAATAGTGATATTTCCACCATGGGCTAAGGGTGGAGTACATTTGGGCATTTAAGCCCTCCTCTATTGCACCAGGTGTTAACAAGTGAGTTAGGTGCTCTAGTGTGGGGGTTGCAGGGAGGCAGTGGTTTCAATTTAATTCCTTCCTCACTGTCATATTTTTCAGTCATGTGCATATACGTTTTTCAAAATAAAATAAATGGGAAATAATCCAGGATGTTTGTAGAAAGAGTCTCTGGGTTCTGGTTGAACTGGTTCTAGGTCTAATCAAACACCAGGGATTTAAGCAGAAAGTCCTAGCCCAGTGGTTCTCAACCTTACTGCGACCCTTTAATCCAGTTCCTGTGGGTTGCGACCCACAGGTTGAGAACCGCTGTCTTAGCCCTACCCACACTTCCACACCCTCAAAAAAGGCCCAGGTAGTTACAGCATCTAGTAGAGAAACTCGCAGTCTGTCCAAAGTGGACTCACCTGTAGGGCTGGGATTGCCAAAGGCAGCAATAGAAACGGTCACAGAAGCATCTGCAGGACACATCATGAAATTCAGCCCGTGACTGTGGACCAGCTGTCCAGTCTGGAAGGGAACTTCCTTGGAAGATGCCAATGCAAGGGACATCAGCCACGATTCAGGGGCAGCCAGAGTGGGGTCCAGCGTGTTGCTTCCGGCAGCCAGAGGGCAGAGGCCAGGGCCATGGCGGATACAGGGAAGGGTTGCAGAACTGTGACTGAGCCCCTCCTGGAACATCTCACCACCCTGCAGAGACCTGGGTGACACAGTGAACACCATCCCTTGCTGGGCAGTGGCACCTACAAAGGGACTTCAGTCAAGTTCAAGAATGTGGGTGCTTATCTCAATGGAGCCACTGGAGCCCATGGGGCCCATTACGTCACTGATCACACTGCCTACACGGTTCTCCCTATGGCTCTAAGGACTAGGGCTGAGCTCTAACAAGCATGACTCCCAAAGACACCTAATAAAGACTATTACTGGAAACCTAAAATACATTAACCATTTATTTACATTGACCTTCAATGATGTATTATTCTACAGTACCGAAAACTGAAAATGATTAGTAAGAGCGGAATAGCTGAATGAATAAATCACAGTTGATCCTAAAGGAGTATTAGACAGCAGTTGACAATAATTTAAATAATTAATATTCCATGAATCCTTATTTCCTCTCAATGGTACTCCCAGGCTTTGGTAGCCATTCCCCTTCAATGTTCACTATAACCCTCATAGTGGGTCTTATCACCATCCCCTTTTCATAGGTGAGAGGTCACAGAAACTTGCCTAGGGTCATACACCTGGGCAGAGCCTGGCCGGAATATGAACCAGGCACAGGGGGTGTCAGGAGAGATGCTGATGTCATTAATGGTATACAGAAAAGAAGAGCAGACATGTGCATGGTGTGATGGTCACACAAGATGTGGGCCAGCCCTGCATGGACCCAGCTCCGTGCTGACCAACATGCACTTTTCTTATCTTTACATCAGGTTTGTGCCTCACCATAGGAAAAGTGTGGAGTGCAAGGAAGATGCTCAAACAGCACCGGTGTGCAGCAGGGACTTGAGAGATGTTAGCTATTACCAACTCAGTGAAATGCAAAACAGACCAAATACTATGCACAGCAAACTACCATGACAGCTTTCTTTAAGTGGTAGGTCTGCATGTTTTTCCTAAGTTTATTCACTCCATTCTCTAAAACAGGCACGAATTCAGCTATTGAATTAGGTTGCAGGGAGCAAGTGTGGGGTTAGAGTAGCGGTTCTCAACCTGTGGGTCGCGACCCACAGGAACTGAATTAAAGGGTCGCAGTATTAGGAAGGTTGAGAACCAATGGGTTAGAGGAAGCTGCTCCCTGTTCCCCTTCCAACTCAGTCCTCAATGTGGGCTCCTTGCTGGTAGCTTCCTTCTACCCTGGGATCTGACCTGGTCCAGGGTCTGGGCTCTGGCATTCTCATGCCCACTCTACACACTCAACTCCACCTAAGGAGGGAGGACATGGGAATGACAGTACCTGGAAACCAGTGGCTTAGAGACTGTCTCATCTTCCGTGAAGTCCGGGGCCAAGGCCAGCAGCTCCCATGGTCTTTGGGTAGTCTCTGGAGACTGTGGGGGCCCATTTTTCTCATGTACCTCTGAAAGTAGATCAGATGAGAGGGGAGGCTTAGTGGTGTTCCCCATCCCAGCCTCCTTCCCAGCAGGTAAGAGCAGCTAAAAAAGGGTGTCACTACTGGGTCATCCCAGTATTCTGTTTGTCCTTTGGCCTGTCTTTAGTCTGAACCAACAATCCATAATTACAAACTCAGGACACCTGAAATCCTTGTGGTTAGTTCACTTCTCAAATGTACTCTCCCACCTCCTCCTCTAGCCACGTGATGCCCTGATCTCCAACCTAACTCCTGGCCCTGACTACCCTGAAAATACTGTGGGTAGCCACAGCCCCGCCTAGGCCCTCAGTCTCAGTGCTCTTGCTCCCCTCAAGGGAAGCCCTGACGTACTGATTGGGGGGTTGAAGGGGAAGTGTCTCTGTAACCAGAGTGACCCTACTCTGGCCTAGTCCTTGTCAGAAATCAATCCCTCAACTACAAGCAGGATGTGAAAGCCCTCAGGCCACTCACCTGACCACTGAGGCCTGTCCACAAACCCAGAGTCAACATGGGAGTCGCCTGAGGGCTGCAGCATGTCAGGACACCTCTCTCTTACACTGGAGTCTTCCACCATGGCCTTCTGAGCTGGCTCCATGTGCTTGGGAAGGGCCCTTTGGCGCCGTCGGTAATTGGCAAACCAGTTGTACACCTGCTCAGTGGTCAAGCTCGTCTCCAACGCCAAGTTCTCCTGCTCCCAAACACCAAAACTTCTAAACCTGCTTCCATTCCTTCATCACAGAGGTGCACAGAAGTGGCTCTGACAACTCATTTCCACCCAGTAAGGGGGCAGAAGCCCAACCTAACCACTCCAGCAGCAGCAATGATGCTTGGGACATTAGATAGAGGAACATCTCCTGAGCTCAGGAGGCCGAGTGTGGTCAGCGTGAGCCAGACACACAGGCCCTGACCAGGCCATCTGCACAGCCACCCCTGCAGGGGGCAGGTGGTTCTTGCTCTGAGCCCTCGGAGGGGAGGGGCCTATGGACCTGCACCCCATGCCTGGCACAGAACTACTATGTACGGGATAGTGTGTCAGCCTGTGGATGCCCATAACACATCACTTTGGGGCCTGGCACCTTCAGGGTCACACATACATATGATATCATGCACCCATGTGAGAAATTAACTCGTCTATATAGCATGCAGGACAGTCTGGAGGGGATCCCTATCTGGAGGAGCTCTAGGATAGACAGAGACCACAAGCAACCTGGGCTCTTGGCTCTCCATTCTTACCCTTTCAGCTTTGCTGGGGTTGGTGCTAACCTCCAAAGCGAAGTCGTACAGCTTCTGGCGAACCTCTCTGGGGAAGTTCCGGCTCTTCAGCCCCTCTGGGCAGAGTGAAGGAGGTGGGGGGTTCCTGGATGAGGACATTGAGGAAGCAGTAACAGAACGGGACCCTTCCAAATCTGTTCCCTGCTCAGGACCCTCTGGTGTCCTTTCTGTCCCCTGGGTCTCTCCATGTAGAAATGCACACCCAGACACACACTGTTCATATAACTGCGTGAGGTTCCTTGCACATGTGCAGGCTGCAGTGAGGAGCCCCCTATGGGCCCTGGACGCCCCTCTGGATATGCTCCTACACAGGCCTTCTGAGGACCTGGCTCCCCACGCTGGGTCTGCTTTTCAATGCAGTGTCTTCCTTTCAACCACTGGTGTCCTGGCCGTCATCCCCACTCTGGTGTTAGTCCTCTGCAGAACATACCACTTTGCCTTCCTGCTGCGTATCCCTGCTGCCTGCATGGCCACATCAACTTTCCCATCTCTCCTCTCACTTCCAACACTTCCTCCCAGGACTCACAATCCTCAGATGACCTGGCTTTTATTTTACTGAGATGTTACCAGAAGAGCAGTACCACCTCTCCCACAACCAAACCTGCCAGCCCCCTGGACTCTCCAAGTGGGACCACTTGGCGAGGGAGGCTCCCAGCCTTGTATGGAACACTTGTTCCTACATCCTGCCTCACTAAGAACTTTCCTCTTAAACTTATTCTCTGTTTGCCAACAACAGTATGAGCAGTCACTTCCCTGAACTGGTAGTCATCCTGTAAATCACTTACCTCCAGCACAGAACTCTCTTAACTCTGCTATTCCCCTCCAGCTGCCACCTCAGAGAAAATTTCTCAAAGGATAATCGCAACCATTAATACCAACCCCTCATCTCCATCTTCATACTACACCTGGATCCCCTCCGCCCCCCGCTCCTGAATGATGGCTGCCTAGTTCACCTCTCACCCAGGCCAAAGGTTCTTTTTCAGCTCTCCTCTCACCAGACACCCTCAACCCCCTCGCTTCGCAATGATGTGCAGCCCTGGACACCCTCTCCTCTTGCTGCCACTCTTCCTTGCCCTGCTCTAAACTGCAAAGTCCTAGGGGCACAGGCCCTAAACAAAGACACCCCTCCTCTCCTTATGCCCCCCTGCCCATGGTTTCAGGACTACCCACCGAGATAACAAAAGGGACAGCTGAAGCAGGACGATGTCGTGCTCAGGCTGGTTTTGCTATTCTCTCTACTGTTGTGTAGATTCAAAATTTTCATAAGGAAAATGTGACATAAACAAATATATGCATGTGGAAGGCTTGATATTCAAACCACCTGCATGGATATCTAAAAAACAGCTCACATTTCACACATCCCGAGGGGAACTTGGTTCCCCTTACTTCCAGCCTTCCCTTCCCCTGTGCACCTCAGTGAGGAAACATCAATATTTCTGATGATTCCACACAGGACAAGAGTCCTGGAGTCTGCTCTAGGCCCCTCTTTACATCCATCCCATCAACAAGTCCTCCAACTCTCACGACCCCTTCCGCCTTCTCTAGCCTCTGTTCTCATTCTAGGCAGTAAAAGGAAGCTCCAAGTACCTCGCCCTGCTCCTGACCCTGCATTTGCATATGCTGTGACTCAGGTGACACCTCTTGTGAACTCCCCCAGTGATCACCTGCATGATCAGAACTTAGCCCTGTGGCCTCTTGTGGCTGCAGGCCCAATGTCCTCCTGCTGCTTACTCATTAGCCTCTGTGGTCCTCTAAAGCAGTGAAGGAAAATCCAGCTCACCACCTATTTCCACGCCACAGGCTAAGAATCATTTCTACATTTCCCAAGAGTTGTGAATACAACCCACCCTCCCAAAATAATTAGTCTTCCCCAGGACACCTAACTCCTCTGATCCCAGGCCTTTGAACATGCTGTCTCCTCTGCCTGGAAATTTCTGCTCAGTGGCCAGCCCTGTCACCATGCTCAGGACCCTCCTCCAAAGCTCAGATGGGCCTGCACTGCCCATCCTGTCTATAGCAGCCCCCTCTCCAGGACAAGGAGCCCTTGAGGCACAGTCCTCTCCTGAACATGTTCTCTGCATAGTGCTTTTCACTCTGAATTACCGGATCTACTTTGTTTCCTGGTCTATCAGCCACTGTCCAGATCCCAGTGTTGGCTCCAGGAAAGCAGGGCCTCGTCTATGTCCCCAGCACCTCCCAGCACCCAGGGGACACTTCACAAATACGTTGAAAGATGATTCCATACTGGCCCCCACATTATTGACTGCAGATACGTGCTCTGTCAGGCTGTCTTATCTCCATGAAGGGACAGGATCACATCCCTTGAAGACCCCAAAGCTCATTAACTGCTGGGCTTTTGAGGACTTATTTCACTCTGCTGCTGTATTTGATGGGTACCAAAAAAGAAAATTCTCTCTGGTCCAAAAAGGGACTATTTATCCTTCCTGTAGGAACTAGTGTTCTTATCTACCAGGCCTTGGGCTTGGGAATTCTTCATGGCTTGGGCTGCCAGAAGCTCAGGGAAAGATCTGTAGCTCCCACTTTGCTCAGCATCAGAGGGCACTCAAGAGGAAGAATAAGGGCCCTGAGGTCTCAGTGTCTAGGCTGGAGACCTGGCTTTGCACCTTTGGTGTGAAACGTCAGGCAGGTGATTCATCTCTCTGTGCCTCAGTTTCCTCATCCATAAATGGTGATAATATTCATAATAATTACAAGTAGTAACATTTATTTAGTACTGATAACGATTAACACTTACTAGTGCCTATCATGTGCCAGGCATTCCTCTGAGCACTTAACACACAACTCATTCTAAACCTGCAACATTCTCATCCATGTCTCTCTAAAAGGTCCTACAAACCCTGAGCCTAGGTGTAGGGATTAGATGATGTGAGGCACAGGTGCTGAGCAGCTCCCACCTGCCCCTCCACATACACTTGTCTTGGGCCCCCTTATCCAGCTAGGGCTAGGCCCTATGGGAGTTGGAAGGGGGAGAAGGTCAGGATGCCCACTTGCTGGCCTCAGTCGCCTGGCACTGGGCCATTTCCAGCCACCATCTGACTGATGTGGCAGGTGGAGGGTGCAGCTCGGTGGGCAACACAGCATGGGCAGGACAAATCCTGAAGTCACATTAAGCTGATTATGCAGCAACAACTACTGCTTCATTTGATGTTTCCTGCCCCAAGCTCCTTGTCTCTCCTTTACCTCAGCCCCTTCAGTATTTGGCTAGTACACCCAATCCTTCAGGAGCCGTGGAGTAAACACAAATAAATGCTAATGGGGTACCTCTTCCTGCAGCGGAACTTCTGCACCGGGGTCAGCATAGCCACATCCAGTCTCCTCATGACCAGACGGTAATGGATGTCGTTCCAGAGCTGCACTAGCTCCTGGCTGCCTCCTGGCACTCGACAGCCCTGCCAAGAAGAGCCTGCTGAGCTCTGGGTATCTGTAACAAACCTGGAACGCGGTGGGGATCTGTGTCTACCACCCCAAAGCAACCTGACCTCTGAGAAGGCAGAGATGTCCGTGGGAAGAGTAGGGGTCTGGGTTCAAATCTACTGATTTACTAAGTGCCAGTGCACCCAAGGACAGATATGAGTCTGAACGCCAATTCTGCAACCTCCACTAAGATCAGCAGTGTGACCCTGGGCCAGATGGGTCAATTCACAGGCCACAGATGGACCCACTCATGCCAGATGTGAAGGGCCTCAGCCTTTAAACCCTTCAAACCTCTCAAGGAACACACATGATGAGTACATCTCTCATATCACCTTGTAGGAAGGTGAAGGGGAAGTCCAATGATTTGATTTTGACTGACAGCAAATGAGTGGTAGAGCGATGGTTAGAACCTCATGGTCTGATGCTTGACCCATTCTTAAAGTGAAAGATTTTGGTTTCCCATCAGCACATGCTGAGCATGTTCCGAGCTGAGTGGAACAAAAGGTCCTTACCTGTGCTCAGGGACAGCTCCCCTAACCTCCTGACTGGACTCTGCAGACAATTGAGGACGCCTGCCTCCACCTCACCTGTGATCCCTGTGTGGTTCCTGCCTTTTCTTCAACTTCAATCATTTGGTACATGAGGTATCTCTGTGGCCCCACACTGGTCTCTAATGCCAATGTTCTTAGGATCATCTTGGCAAGGGAGGTGCTGAGAATCATTTGGCTTGCCTCTCCAAGGCACCAGAAAGGCCCTGTGCTGAGCAGTGACCCCTTGGGGCCAACAGATTGGTGCCCACAGTTTCCTGCCAGTGGGTGGCCTGAGGGACTCTCCCCTGCCTTGACTTGGCAGCAGGATTTGGCTCTGGGTGGGAATGTCCTGCGCAGGCTGGGGTCATCACCATCTTTGGTGAAGTGTCCCTCAGATGTCAGTAATCTTGTCTAAGTCGTCAACTATCTAAAGCCAGGACCATGTTTTGTGCACTATGTTCATTAGATGGCATAATGCTTGGCATAAGATCACCACTCAATGTGGATTTGATAAACAAGTAATTTTAACTCAGATGACCAAGCTAGTGAGAAATTAATAAAGTGGAAGTGGAACATCCTGACTAAGCTCCCCTGATATGCTGGTGTGGGGGCCTCAGGCCAGCAGGTTCTTGTGGATGCCCAGGCACTTCTGTAGTGCTGGGAATGGCTGCTGAGAAGGAGCTGCTGCCAACTCCACACCTGCCCCTGCAGCCTGGTCCTACCTTCAGAAGTTGGCAGGCTGCGTCCTGCTGGCCCTGCTGCTCCAGGACACGAGCACACACCAGGGCCACATCTGCATTGTCCAGGAGGGTCATTCGGAGCTGGCTGTCCAGAATGGCTGAGACCAAAGGCTGTGCCTGGGCAAGGTCATCCTGCAGGTCCCGGCAGAGCCTGCCTATAAGGGCCACCAGCTCTGCGGGGGGTGGACAGGTGCCCCTGTGGTCTCTCAGCAGGGTCAGGAAGCTCTGCATCCTGCATCCAGTCAGAGCCGCTCTGCCAAAGAGAACAGTCATGACGATAGCCAATATCCAGTATGTCCTTCCCACTGATCTCCAACCAACTCCATGATACAGGTAATACCATGACCCTCATGCCAAGGACATTTGTAAGGTAGGAACAGTAAGAGCTTACCTGAGAAAAGGCAGAGTGGTATCACACATCCCACAGAATTTCCATCTGATTCTCAAAGATAGTTTAGTTCTTAATGAACTTGATTGTGTACCAAGCACTGAGCTGGGTCCTACCTGCAGGTCCTCTCACTCCTCTGGACCTTCTGTCTGGTTCTCGGGTACTCTGTCCATAGGGCCCCTACCCTGTTCCTCTCATCTCTCCTTATGCTTCGTTTCCTTCACCCTCCTGATACAAGCTGTGATTATATTTCCTCTCACTCTCCCTCTGGGATCTGTGGGATAGGGATCTTGTGTGTGAGGTTCGTCAGGGGTCCCCATCTAACTGCATGCACACACTCATTTTTAACAGCAAGAAGACTGCTTATGCCAATACTCAATCCAACTAGCATCACAGACATATTCTGTAGTCCTGCAAAGTATCCCATGAAAGGAGAGACTAGGACTTGTTTAAATAGGTGCCCAGCTAAGGATGTCTAGGCTGCTTTTTCAAACACAATGCCTTCATTCACAATTGAACTCATTTCTGTAGAATGCTTCTACAAGTGAAGGTTATACGTAGTGCCATGTGGACATCTACGTTTTCACTGGGTGTTTCCAAACTGCTTTCCGAAAGGTTTGCCTAAGAATCTGCAGAACCGCAGAGAACTGGCCATTCTATGCGCTCCCTGGCGACGGTAATGCCCTCAGTTTCCGGGTTTTTCTGCCCCATGTCACCTCTGGGGTCTTCCTTGGCTCTCGGGCGCCACCAGGGGCGATCTCAACTACACCTCCGCTTCCAGGGTTCTAGCGCCATCTCACCGGGTCCTAAACTGACTTGGGGCTCTGCATTTCTAACTGCCACGGTTGGCAGGAGGCCCTGGGTCCCAGGTCCCACGAGGGATTGAAGGCTTCAGGGCTTCCACGTTAGAGGGAAGGGAAGGACTCCTCTCAGGGCCGGGGGTTCTCCAGTACCGACCTGTGCTCCAGCTCCGGGAGGGGCGGGAAGGCGGCCAGCGGCTGGTTCGCGCCAGTTCAGAAAGGAAGCGGGTAGCGGCGGGGTACCCGGGGTATCCCACCCTGTGCCCTGAGGGGAGTCTGACGGGCTGGGGCAGAGAGCACCGGTCGGGGCAGGTGGCTGTGCGAGCCCCTACCTTTCTGCGCGCGCTGCTCCGGGAGGCGCCGCTCTCGGCCCGCAGCCCCAGCAGCCCGCCTGGCGTCCGCTGGGCGCGCACGTGCTGGGCCGGGAGGCGCCGCAGGGCAGCGCGGAAGGCGCGGATGCTACAAAGTATCTGGGTTGCGACCAATCCCTGCGAGGCCCCGCCTGACGACCCGGCCTTGAGGCCTTCTCCCCCGCGCGCCACACGACAGGGGAGGTCAGGAAGGTTCCCCGAGGGAACCCGGTAAACTCCGTGCGATCTGGGGGTCTGTGGCCTCCAGAGTCTTCCCGAGGCCCCGGAAGGTTCTGGGGGCTCCCAGCGTTCCGCGGCAGCCGTGGCCCAGGGTCGGAGGCGCCCCGGAGCCTTCCTCAGGCCTCGGGTCCCGGAAGGAGCTTAGAGGGGGCTCTGAGGTGGGGTGTGGAGAGGGAGGGGCGCCGCGAACCCCCGCCGTGCCTCGGGAGCGGGAGGAAGCTGGGACCCGAGACTGACCCCACCCTGTCCGCCCTGGTGCTCGGCGGAGCCGCAGTCCGGCTGGTCGCAGTTGTGTGAGGCAGACGCCTCATCCCTCCCCTCTGCGGGGCAGACGCCTCATCCCTCCCCTCTGCGGGGCTTTTCAAACCCCTACTGAGGAGACTGCCCCTGGGTCCCAGCGGAGTTCAGACATCACGTGGCTGGGCCCTGCAAGGCGGGCCCCTGAGGAAAGCTCAGAATGACCCAAACCCGGGGACCGCGTGATTCTGACCTGGGAGAGCTCAGGCGGGGGTGGTCCTCCTGCCCTGGTCAAAAAGTGGTAGGGAAATCACCAAACTGCCACCATCCTGGCTGCAACACAGTCCAGCCTCTCTCCTCGCTCTTTGTTGCCCCTCGGTAGAGTGCCATGGCTTCACAGCTCACAGCAACCTCCAATTCTGGGGTTTAGCGATTCCCTTGCCTCAGCCTCCCAAGTAGCTGGGACTACAGGCGCCCGCCACAACACCCAGCTATTTTTTGGTTGTAGTGTCATTGTTTGTCAGGCCCGGGCTGGGTTCGAACCCGCTAGTTTCCGTGTATGTGGCTGGAGCCCTAGCCGTTGAGCTACAGGTGCTGAGCCCAAATCATTTTTTTTTTTTTTGAGACAGAGTTGTTGAGTGCCATACGGTGCCACGCCTCAAATTTTTTTTTTTAATTCCAAATTTATTGATGTGCACAAGGAATAATTGCTGTGTTTATACTCCTACCTTTTGCTTTCAATTTTTTTAAGCTGCTGATGTAATTCAGTCTCCTAGGAAAAAAAATAACATTCATGATAAAATGGTTAAATAGTTTTTAGATAAATTTTAATAGGATTAAAATTGTTCTGGGAAATTAGTTACTCACTCACCCACCCATCCCGCTGTCCTCAGTCAGAAGCCCAGTGAATTCTGGCCTAACCACCACAGTTCTCTTTTCCTATAAAATGTCCTTTTTTGGCTCAGTGCCTGTAACTCAGTGGATAGGGCGCCAGCCACATGCACCAGAGCTGGTGGATTCGAAACCGGCCCAGGCCTGCTAAACAATGACAATAACAACAAAAGAATAGCTGGGCGTTGTGGTGGGCATCTGTAGTCCCAGCTGCTTAGGAAGCTGAGGCAAGAGAATCGCTTAAGCCCAAGAGTTTGAGGTTGTTGTGAGCTGTGATGCCATAGCACTCTACTGAGGGCAACGTAGTGAGACTCTGTCTCAAAAAAAAAAAAGAAAAAAAGTCCTTTTTCTTTTCTTTCTTTCTCTCTCTCTTTTTTTTTTTTTTTGGCTAGGGCTGGGTTTGAACCCGCCACCTCCAGTATATGGGGTCAGCACCCTACTCCTTAAGCCACAGGTGCTGCCCCTTTCTTTTTCTTTCTTTTCTTTTTTTTTTTTTTGGAAACAGAGCCTTGCTCACTCTGTTGCCCAGTTAGAGTGCTCTGGTATCACCCACACTCACAGCAACCTCAAACTCCTGGGCTCAAGCCATCCTCTTGCCTCATACTCCCAAGTAGCTGGGACTATAGATGCCTGCCACAACACTCAGCTACTTTTTCTATTTTTAGTAGACATGGGGTCTCACTCTTGCTCAGGCTGGTCTTGAACTTCTGAGCTCATGAGATCCTCCCGTTTTGGCCTCCCAGAGTGCTAGGATTATAGGCGTGAACCACCTAGACCGGCCAGTACCCTTTTCTTTTGCAAGCAAGACTGCAGTACGACTTTGATTCGCCAGGTCCTCATAAGTAAAGCAACAGAATAATTTTCTCCCACAGCATGTAGCAAGGGTAGGTATTGTTTGTTTTTAAACTCATTTTGTTAGACTAGAGCCTGATCAGCCAGGAGCCAGCAGGCACAAATCCCCAGAGAAGCCATGGGGTGCCCATCCATTCAGAGGGAAGAGGGAAGCAGGTTGGGTCAGGTGCGGATTCTGAAAACTCCTACATTAGGATTAGCAAGGATTAGTTCTGGAGTGGTTGCTGTTGCTAAAGAGGGATTAACTGGGGATGGGGTGATATCATGATCAGTTTGGACCTCCTCATTCACAGCTGGAATCGCAAAAACCGTGTACAGGTGTCATTGAAAGAGGAGGTCACTGTGCCATTTTACACCCGCATGACCTTGGTCTTTTTTTCTATTTGTCTGAGATGATTTTTACTTTCAGTCCCAAACAGGACCTTTTTACTTTTTCAGTTTCACTTATAAATATACAGGGTGCCCATAAACTTCCAGTGCAGTTGCACACCTTATATATGTGTGTGTTGGGTGCTAACATTTCCTTTCTTACTGTGGGTCAGCATAAAACACATTTTTTTTTTTTTTTTTTTTTTTTTAGAGACAGGGTCTCACTTTGTCGCCTTTGGTAGAGTGCTGTAGCATCACAGCTCACAGCAACCTCCAACTCCTGGGCTTAGATAATTCTCGTGCCTCAGCCTCTCGAGTAGCTGGGACTACAGGCACCCTTCACAACACCCAGCTACTTTTTGTTGCAGTTTGGCTGGGGCCAGGTTTGAACCCGCCACCCTTGGTATACGGGATCGGTGCCCTACTCCCTGAGCCACAGGCACCGCCCTCATAAAACACTTTGAAAGCCACCATCTGGTAAACTGCTTGCTGACCTTTTTGATGGCATGGCATACATAGAAAATGATCATTTGTTCAGCACAATTGATATTTGTTTGGCTCACTGGAGCAAACAGATGAATCTTTTTGGGAGTTAAGAGGTGACAATGTAGGGGCTCAGCCATCTGGCCCCTGCCTGGCTGGTATTTCAGGCATAGCTGCACCCCCTCTTCCCGCACCACTCAGGAAGCTCCGGTCTGGAGGATATGAGCAAGTACAGCTCAGCAAAAGATCATTACTGTAAACAGACAGAGTGAGACAGAAGGCAGAAGTGGTCTGAGTACTGAGATGTGGGCTCAGAGAGGACTCTTGCTACTGACCAGCTTCAAGTTACTGTCGTTGAGTGCTGGAAACGACCAACTCCCGCCAGGGCATGGGAGCAGCCCTAGCAGTGTGTTCACATGGTCATATGTTTTTATAAAACTTCCAAATGTTGGACACTCTAGCGGGAATCAGTTAAGCCTCTATCTCTGCTCAGCTTCCTCCTCATGACATTTCCCCTCCTGTTAGGAGGCCTCTGGGTGGCCACAACACTGCTTAGGCAAAACTGTGCTTTTTATTTCTTAACAAGAGCCTCCAAAATTATATAAGCTTCAAGCCCTGAAAAACTTGGATCTGCCTCTGCCTCCAACCTAGTTTGGCAAAGAAGTAGGGGTGGAGCTGGACAGTTATCTCCACTTTCTTATTTATAGTCTTTATAGCAGCCATTCCTGCATACCAATTGCTGGGTGAATTTTCTCTTTCATTTTGAAATTTATCATTAATATTTAAAATGCACATAGTAGGCTCAGCTCCTGTAGCTCAGTGGCTAGGGTGCCAGGCACATACACTGGGGCTGGTGGGTTCGAACCCAGCCAGGGCCTGCCAAACAACAATGACAATTACAACAACAACAACAAAAATAGCTGGGCATTGTGGCGGGTGCCTGTAGTCCCAGCTACTTGGGAAGCTCAAACAAGAGAATCACTTAATGAGCAGTACCTGTGGCTCAAAGGAGTAGGGTACCAGCCCAATATATTGGAGGTGGTGGGTTCAAACCGGGCCCTGGCCAGAAAATGCAAAAAAAAAAAAAAAAAAAAATCGCTTAAGTCCAAGAGTTTTTTTTCTTTTTTTTGTCCAACAGTTAAAGGTTGCTGTGAGCTGTGATGCCACAGCACTCTACTGAGGGCGACATAGTGAGAATCTGTCTCAAAAAATAAAAAATACACATAATAAAAAAAATTATACAGCAGCTCATTCCTGCTGTAATCCCAGCACTGTGGGAGGCTGAGGCGGCAGATTACTTAAGGCTAGGTGTTTGAGATCAGCCTGGGCAATGTAGTGAGACCCCCCCCCCATCTCAAATAATTATTATTATTTTTATTTATTTATTTATTTATTTATTTTTTTGTAGAGACAGAGTCTCACTGTATCGCCCTCGGTAGAGTGCTATGGTGTCACAGCTCACAGCAACCTCCAACTCCTGGGCTTAGGCGATTCTCTTGCCTCAGCCTCCCAAGTAGCTGGGACTACAGGTGCCCGCCACAACGCCTGGCTATTTTTTTTTTTTTTTTGAGACAGAGCCTCAAGTTGTTGCCCTGGGTAGAGTGCCATGGCATGACAGCTCACAGCAACCTCCAATTCCTGGACTCAAGCGATTCTCCTGCCTCCGCCTCTCAAGCAGCTGGGACTACAGGCGCCCACCACAACATCCAGCTACAAAAATTGTTATTTGGTGGGCCCAGGCTGGATTCGAACCTGCCAACTCAGGTTTATGTGGCTGGCGCCCTAGCTACTTGAGCCACAGGTGCCGAGCGTCAAATAATCATTAATTTAAAAAAAATTAGCACATAGTATACCTTATAGTTCCAGCTGTGAGAGGATCACTTGAGCTAGGGAATTGGAAGCTGCAGAGAGATATGATTGTGCCACTGCACTCCAGCCTGGGTGACAGAGGGAGACCTTGTCTCTAAAAAAAAAAAAAAAAAAAAATTATTTAGGGCGGCGCCTCTGGCTCAGTGCGGGGGGTGCCAGCCCCATATGCCAAGGGTGGCGGGTTCAAACTCAGCCCTGGCCAAACTGCAACAAAAAAATAGCTGGGCGTTGTGGCAGGCGCCTGTAGTTCCAGCTACTCGGGAGGCTGAGGAAAGAGAATCACCTAAGCCCAGGAGTTTGAGAGTTTGAGGTTGCCGTAAACTGTGATGCCAAGGCACTCTACCAAGGGCAATAAAGTGAGACTCTGTCTCTACAAAAAATATATATATATATTTATTTTATTTATTTTTGAGACAAAGCCTCAAGCTGTTACCCTGGGTAGAGTGCTGTTGCATCACAGCTCACAGCAACCTCCAACTTCTGGGCTTAAGTGATTCTCTTGCCTCAGCCTCCCAAGTAGCTGGGATTATAGGCGCTTGCCACAAAGCTTGGCTATTTTTTGTTGTTGCAGTTGTCATTATTGTTTGGCAGGCCGGGGCTGGATTTGAACCTGCCAGCTCTGGTGTATGTGGCTGGCGTCTTAGCTGCTTGAGCTACAAGCGCTGAGTCATTTTTTTTTTTTTTTTTTGAGACAGAATCTCACTTTATCGCCCTCTGTAGAGTGCGGTAGTGTCACAGCTCATAGCAACCTCCAACTCCTGGGCTTAGGCAATTTGCATGCCTCAGCCCCCTGAGTAGCTGGGGCTACAGGCGCCTGCCACAATGCCCAGCTATTTTTTTGTTGCAGTATGGCCAGGGCTGGGTTTGAACCCACCACCCTCGTTATCTGGGACCGATGCCCTACCCACTGAGCCACAGGCGCCACCTCCTGGGCTATTTTTTTTTTTCTGTTGTGCGGTTTCATTGTTGTTTTAACAGGCCCATGCCAGATTCCAACCCTCCACCCTCAATGCATGTGGCCTGCACTGTAACCAACGTGCTATGGGTGCCTAGCTAGAAAAAATTTAAAAATTTAAACAGCATAACAGAGGATAATCCAGGCTGGGTGTGGTGGCTCACACCTGTAATCCTAGCACTCTGGGAGCAAGGCAGTTTGATTGCTTGAACTCATGAGTTAGAGACCAGCGAGTTAGAGACCAGCTGGAGCCAAAGCTAGATCTGGTCTCTAAAAATAGCCAGGCATTGTGGCAGGTGCCTGTAGTCCCAGCTATGCAGGAGGCTGAGGCAAGCAGATCTCTTGAGCCCAAGAATTTGAGGTTGCTGTAAGCTATGACGGCATTGCAGTCTACCCAGAGTGACAGAGAAACTCTGTATCAATAACAACAAGAAAAAGTACAATACACAGTATGCTGAGTCACCAGCCCAACCCAAGTCTCCAGACTCATGTCTCCATGGGAAATGCCACAAACATTTTCTGGTGAATTTTTACAGAAATGTTATATGTATATCCTATTTTTTATATAAATGCAAGTATATTTATGCACTATGCTGTACTTAATAAACCTTGACAAATCTTTCCATATCAATACAGAGTTTAACTTAATTCTTCATAAAGGCTATACAGTTTGAATGTGCCAAAATTAATCTAACCATGTGAGGCAGATTTAATTACAACGATCCTTAACTTACTGCACTTGTCTTACAAAGTCCACACTGGACTTTCATATAGGAAACACCCCTCAAAACACGAAATTGGCCACCACATGTCAGGGAATCCATTGAAGACTTAAAAATCAAACTCTGATCCCTTAAGATTAATGAGGTCCTGGGACTGCCACGTGAGATGTAAGGCTCCTGTTCTCCCCCTCAAAGATGCGCCTTGGAGGTGGGGGAGTTAAGATAACTCTAACTGCTCCGTGGAGACGCCCAGTGCCAGGTCACGAGCTAAAATGAGTCAGCCCTGTTTTGTAAGCCGTCTAACTCGGTGGCGGGTCTCACACCGTGCCTAGTTCCACTCAATTATTCCGAGCCTTGTTCAAATCTTCCAGTGGGGACCCCTCAGGGAGGGAGGGACTACAAACCCAGAATATTCTAGAGGGAGCAGCGCCACTGCGAGGCCAGCTGCCTTGCAGGCGGCAATGCGTTTTGCGCCCTCCCACCCAGACAGTGAACTTGGTGTGGGGATCGCGTGGAGGCGCTGGCCCACCCTTCCCTCCCCACTCGGAGATTCTCACAGCCCACCCTGAAGGTTCAGGGTTATTGTTGGGTCTGGTTAAAGGAATGGCAGTTTATTCGGACTCAGCCAGGCCACCACGTCCTGGAGGAAATTGGGTCGCAGGCTGCTACGATCTATGAGGCCGCAGTGACCCCCATGTCTAAGTGCTCCATAAACGTCTGCTGAGTGAAGGTGTCCCCATATGTGATAGATCAGGGCGTCACAACCCGCGTTCTGTTAGCGTGAGCTCTCTGAGTCAGCGTCCAGGGCCTTTAAGATTATGTCCTGGGAAAAGCCAAACTGCTTTTCCCCGTCCCACTGAGGAGGCGGGGTGGGACACGCACAAGCCGATTGGTTATGCAAATAGTGGAGTAGCGCCAGGCCTAGGGGAGACTACAAATTCCAGCAGGCAACCTTCCACCAGCCGAGAAACAGGGCGAGGTGGCGGGAGCATTGCCTCCTGGGAATTGTAGTCTTCAACTGGTTTATGATGCAGGCCGACTCGGGGGGAGGGGAGATGGAGTAAACTATTACCACGTGACACTAGAGATCAGGTGGTTGGCTCAGCCTCCTCAGAGGAGCTGTGATTGGCTGACTTTAATACTAACGACGCCACTGGGGGCGGGCCAAAGAAGGGCGCAAGCGCCCTGAGTTGCGAGTCTCGGGACCCCTTTCGGAGAGACCATGGCTCTCAACAAGAATCATTCGGAGGGCGGCGGAGTAATCGTGAACAACACCGAGAGGTGAAAACACTGCGGAAGGATCCTGGAGGACCAAAATTTGGGTGTCTAGGGTATGGGTGGAGGGTGGTGGGCCGTGGGTCCTGGGCCACGGGCCGTGGGGGGTAAACCTTTAGAGAGAGAAAACCGGTGGAGTGCGAATGCGGGGGGGTGGGGTAACGGCTGGGGGCGGGGCAGGGAGAAGGTTGGGTGGGTCGTGGGGGAGGAGCCAGAATTTTGCGATCGGTTGGGGGTGGGGGTGGGGGTGGGGATGGGAGTGGGTGCGGCTGGGTAGGGACGGCTTTTCGGGCGAATAGTGGGGCCTAGGGGTGGTTCTTGAGCCCTTTTCCAGAATTATGACTTTAAGAATTGGGAGGACCATCCAACAAAAATAATTGTTATTTATTGGACGTTTACCGCGTTACTACGTGTCATAGTACCTTCTTTAATACATAAATTGTGTGTGGCAGAAAATATTTTATACGCATTTCACAGGTGGGGAAATAAGGCACAGAGAGCTTAAGTACCTTGCCGAGGTCACAACTGTGTGACAGAGATGGCAAATTCCAGGAAGGGGGTGGCGCCTGCGGCTCAAAGGAGTAGGACACCGGCCCTATATGCCAGAGGTGGCGGGTTCAAACCCAGCCCCGGCCAAAACTGCAAAAAAACCAAAACAAAACAAATTCCGGGAAGGGAGTCTTGACTCCCAAGTTAGTTAATAGGATCAACTCCCGTATACAGCATTCCATTATATTCCAGAATCGCTCAGGTTCCAGGTGAGAAACTAAGGCCCC